>CAEGAF010121037.1:0-16715 GCA_903067075.1 Micropoecilia bifurca
CCCCCGATGTCCATGCGATATTGCAGAGTCGCGTGAGCCAACACAACCCTACAACATCCAGAGTCTTAAGGAACTCCAGGCGGATCTCATCCACCCCCGGGGCCCTGCCACCGAGGAGCTTTTTGACCACCTCGGCAACCTCGTCCCCAGAGATTGGAGAGCCCAATCCAGAGTCCCCAGGCTCAGCTTCCTCAACATAAGGCATGTTGGTGGGATGCCCACCTGCCCACAACGCCCTGAGTTGAGGTCAGCAGTACACCATCCAACAGAACACCACTCGAGTTCAGATTAGGGAGGCTGTTCCTCCCAACCACGCCCCTCCAGGTCTCACTGTCATTGCCCATGTGAGTGTTGAAGTCCCCCAGTAGAACAAGGGAGTCCCCAGGGGGGGGCACTCTCCAGTACCCCCTCTAAGGACTCCAAGAAGGGTGGGTAATCTGAACTGCTGTTCGGCCTGTAAGCACAGACAACAGTCAGAACCCGTCCCCCCACCCGTAGGGGGAGGGAGGCTACCCTCTCAATCACTGGGGTAAACCCCAACATACAGGCGCCAAGATGGGAGGCAACAAGTATGCCCACTCCTGCCCGGCGACTCTCACCGTGGGCAACTCCAGAGTGGAAGTACGTTCAGCCCCTCTCAAGGAGACTGGTTCTAGAACCAGAACCAAGCGTTGAGGTGAGGCTGACTATTTCTAGCCGAAACCTCTCAGCCTCGCACACCAGCTCCGGCTCCTTCCCCACCAGAGGTGACATTCCACGTCCCAAGAGCTTCTGCTGCCGAGGATCAGACCGCCAGAGTCCCCTCCCTCGGCTGCCGCCCGTAGCACAATGCACCCGACCCCTTTGGCCCCTCTGACAGGTGGTGAACCCATTGGAAGGGGGACCCACATCTCCTCTTCGGGCTGAGCCCGACCGGGCTCCGTGGGTAAAAGCCCGGCCACCAGGCGCTCGCCATCGTGCCCCGCCTCCAGGCCTGGCTCCAGAGTGGGGCCCCGGTGACCCGCGTCCGGATGAGGGAACGCCAGATCCAAAGATATTTTCCATCATAAGGGGTCTTCGGGCTGCACTTTGTCTGGTTCCTCACCTAGGACCTGTCTGCCTTGGGTGACCCTACCAGGGGCATAAAGCCCCAGACAGCATAGCTCCTAGGATCATTGGGACACTCAAACCCCTCCACCATGATAAGGTGGCAGCCCAAGGAGGAGTGGAATAAAATAAAATAGAATATACTGTAAACATAAAACACTACTAGAGTACTGTATATTGTGAGTGAAAATATTACTTTTCTTATATTCCTTTAACTATTTCACATTGTGTCAAATTACAACCACATTTACAACCACATACAACAAACATTTCATTAGACAACACAAAACTAGAACATAACTCAAGTGGAAAGAAAACAAGATGTTTCCCTCTTATTTTACTAAAGAAAATGGCTAATTTGCATTCTTCCCCTTTACGTTGTCACTCCTGAATACAATCTAGTGGGATTTATTGCTTTCAGAAGTCAGCTGCGTCCTGAACAGAGTCCCCCCTGCTTAACTTTTACAATGAATGGACAAAATCTTTTGTCTCTGAAGCTGAGAGACTTACACCAAAAGGCTTGGATTTTGTGAACAAAATATTTAGTTTGTTTACTAAATATAATGAGTTACATAATTAGCTTCAAGCTTAATATTTAGTCAGCAAGCTAAATATTTCTCTTCAAACTCAATGTTTAGTTTCAGGCTAAAGAATTATTTATCTGGTTAAGTATTTACTTTCAAACTTGGATATTTAGTTGGCAAACTAAATATTTAGCTTCAAAACTGAATATCTATTCAGCAAGCCAAATATTTCTCTTCTCACTATATATTTAGCTTCAAATTGAATATTTAATTAGCAAGCTAAATGTTCAGCCTTAAATTTAATATTTAGTTAGTTAACTAAATATTTACCTTACTAATGAAACATTTAGTTTGAAGTTTCTGGCTATATTTAAAGAGAAATAAGGCAAAAGCAACCTTTAAAAAAAAAAATCACATCTGCTTCATTCTGAGAGATCCATGTGAAATCTGGAACGGCGGGTGGATGATGCCGTTGCCCTTCATAGGAATTCTGGAAAGCTGCAGCAGAGCCGGGCGACAGAAAGCGGAGGGGGAGAATTAATGACGAACGACAGATAAATGCCAAACTCATGACCACGCATGCTGATAGCTCTGGGTCAGTGACGTGTTGAGCATTCGTGTGTGCGCGTGTTTTGTGACAGCCTGCATGAATTCGACGTGTTTTTGTTCAGCAAAGTCGTTGGTAACCCAGGGTAAAACGTCCCTCACAGAGGCTGGACAGAGGCTGTTTGTACCACTCCACTGCCTTTTTGTGTGTATTTATAAGGAGTAGTTGGTACTGAACACCCTGTATACAGTAATAGTTTGTTGGACACAGTTTTTTTTCATACCATGTTTTAAATGTGCAATGATAAGATTCTAAGGGTTAGGTCTCAACTATGGATTTCAGATCATCCTGAGCAACAGGTTCCAACAGTGAATTACGTTTTTAAGGCCCAATATTTTTTTTATTTTTCACCTATCTGAATAAACTTTTTTAAAAATCCCTTATAAGCTTTCAGATTTGTTTGTTAAATCAGAAAAAAAACATATTCCTAAAGCCAACTTCAGCATTATTTGGGTAAAGCCTCTTTGGTAGCTGACCCTCCATTTCTGTTCCAATTCACAGCATGTGAACAATGAGACTCTGTAAAAATGATATAAATAGTTGTTTCAGTGCTTTACTCTGCATCTAAACCATCTACAACAATGCTCAGCTTAAGAATCAGTTTCAGTTAAAACTTTGATTCATAAAAGCTGTGAAATTGTCCTTGTTTTTTTTAAACATGAATGAGTGTTGTAGTGCTGGATTTTAAGTTAGAAGATGTCAAGTCACTATGCAGAAGCATTTATTTTATTTAAAAACTTAAAATTTCTACCTTTGATTCCAGTATTGGTTGCAGCATGTTGAAGTAGCTCTGTTATGTTAGTTCTGATTGGTTCTTTTTGTAGACTTTTGTTCATACTTTGTTTGGTTGAGGCATTGAATGAATGGACAGTCATTCTCTGTGATTTTGGATGCTTGTTTCTCCTTGAATTTGGCATCATTTGGATGTTAAATGTATTTGTGAGTGCAGTATATGGGTTACAACCATTGAAAACTTTCCAAATGTGGCATCCATCAAAGGTTAACCCATGCTTGCCAAATAGTATAAAAAGCTTACAACAAAGATTAAATCGACAAAGCACAAGTTTCTTAACTTTTTGAAATGTAATTACATGCATGAATGTGTTTGTTCACTGAGAAATACCGCTATAAATAACTGATGTGTTTTTATTGGTTGTGACAGGAAGTTCCTCTGCTCTAATGCTTTTTTTATATAAGTGATGCATTTCAGTCAGTCAGAGTCAAAGGTCATCGTCTTAATGGCCGTTCTGTGTTCATACCCAAACGCTTCCTCCAACATTTTGAAACAAAAAAAAAAGATTATAGCTGTGAAACAGAGACGTCTCGGTGCCGTCGCAGGGCGCGTTTACATTCACGAGCTGAATAACAGCAGTGTTGATTCTTCAACAGGCCAAACAGCCGAGCAGAGGAAGACTACGGTTAGTTGGGTGCTAGCATAACACCAGAAGGAACTAAAAATGTCACAGACGACTTTGCTAACAACGAATAACCTGTCTTACTGAGTAAATTAACACCTAATACAGTTATACAATTATTTATACCCCTGGTAGATTTAGATGTAAACTAATATATTTTTGTCAACAAGTTTCTGCTAACAGAAGATGATATTAAAGTTTTGGAGTGGACAGATTAGGGTGATGCCAATCACCCTAATCTGCTCAAGTTCATCACCAAAGATAAATCATCGAAATACCAGTAGAAAGAAAGGGAAGAACAAGCTGTTCAGCAATGACTTTTATTACTATATAATATATATAAAAAACATTGTTCATGGTATAAATCATTTTCCCTCATCTCATTTTTAATAAAATGTAGATTAAAAATATATTTCAGATTGCTTTATTATATTTGATGCAATGTGTGTCTTCTTTTCTATTAGAACAAAAAACTTAGTTTAATAGAAATCATTTAAACCTACATTTGACAGAGGTATTAACTGTGCCTAGCTGAATGTGTTTCAATGATAAAAAAAAAAAATCTGGAAGCATTGGCAATAGCCGATGACGTACACAGATAAATCTAATTTTCTGAGTGCAAAAAGACTCATCTTCAGGATTGTGATAGAATGTCACCATAGCAACTTCAATGTCACATTTTTCAAACAGTAATTGTTCTTTTTCAGTCTTAGTGCGACACTCTGGAGACACAGGTCAAATGTCACAGTCGAACAGCAGTGAAGTGGGGCAGGTTGTCCCGTCAGACCGTCAGTTCCCAAAACTACACATACACACACAAAAACCTAATAAAAGCTTTTGGGATCCACATGACCCCATCTAATAAGACCGCAGGAGGGTTAAAGTTCACACATATAACACAAGTAAATTTTCTCCTACACCAATTTTGGGGTTTTTTTGCAAGCCATAATTCAAATTACAAAAAATAAATGCTTGGGATATTTAATTCTATAGGTAATGAATTTTTGTGAATTTCACTTTCTAAAATGACAACAAAAAAAAATTGCTTTTTTTTATATTTACATGTACTTAAAGTAGTGATGTAAACATAAATAATATATTAACCCTTAGGCCACTAAAGACTTTAACATGCCTACTATATGTATATATCTGTTGCAGCATGGCATAGCAACACATTAGATGCTTAGAAAGTCCAAACCACAGTGGCCACAGTACGCCATTAAAATCCAAGGTTGTCACTAAAATTACATTTTCAATATTCCAACAGCTACGCAGCCACCTTTTTCCCCCTCCAACTGATGTTAAAGTTCATATTTAAAACACCTCACTCTTGTTTCTGAAACAACAGCATCCAAGCTAACAAATTTCCAAAATAAAAGTTTACAAAAGCAAATCTGAGCCGCAAGTAACACACAAGACGCGAGACGTTGCGTTAACAAGGCATGAGCTAGCCATTTATTGTTTAGAGGAAGTTAACATGGTTAACTGTATTCAAAGTCATACAATACACCTCTTAAGCTCTGAGAGAGGCTCCTCTCCTTGCCTCAGGGAGAAGAGCTGCGAGGAATATACATACAGTATATTTTATTGGCAAGTAGATATGTTTTAGCAAGTACATTCTCTTCTACTTGGTGTTCATGTACAATATACATGTCAAAAAATATAGTTTGTTTGTCCTGCTTTTGTCTTTTTTCTAACTCTTTTTGTTCAGGATGTTCATGATGAAGGAATTCACATTTAGTTGTTACTTAAGATGGCGCCAGAGTTAGAAGAGCAACCATTTTATTATACACATACACGTTATGCATAGAAGGCACCTCTATGCATTAAAATTGCTTTCATGATCCATAGAGAAGAGCAATCATCTGGGAAGAAAAAGGGAAAAAAATAAAAAAAACGGGGGAAAAAAAAGCAACCGAGAACACAAGCACACCACGGGGAAAAAAACTAAAGAAAGAAAGCAAGTGCTCTAGAAGAGACCAGACGAGAACAGAGTCATCCTCTCAATGAGAAAACTGCATACAGTACACCACACCACAGAGCGTCTCTACCAGAGGATGGACTTCGATCAGAATAATCAAAGAACTTTGAAGCAGGAGAGATCCGCGCTGGGAGAACTTCATGATTCCTACAGTAAAAGAGAAGCTGGTCGGCCCTGATTCAGTGGTTGTGAAAAAAAGTGTCTCCAAAGGCAAAGAGCACAGCGACTTCCTCTTCGTTCCCCCCGACCCCCCCGCCCAGACCCTTGTGAGAGATTCAGAGTTAGCACTGTTACAGTAAGTACAACCACAACACTGCAGTTTCTCAAGGCGGAAAGCAAGTGGAGCAACGCTTAAGTTACATGTCTGAGTGAGAGTTGGGGCTGCTCTGCGCAAGTCCAGCTGATTGTGGAGTTTGACATTTTGAAAAAATAAAATTTCTCCAATTTCATGATTCTTAAAAGAAAAATGTATTTGTTCAAGAGAAAATGGAAAAAAAAAAGAAAAAGAAATACTGATTAGTCTCGTCAACATGACGTATGAAACTAGCCCGAAAATAAGTCCAGCACTTAACTTCCTCTTGAAACCACTTCTTGTTTTTAGCCCCGTTCGAACCCACAGCCCCTACATACATATCTCATTCAGTCAGTTTGTAGCCTTCGGCTACATTTTAGTACAGCTACCTACCTGATCAAATGTATATTAATTGATAAGATACAATTTGAAATCGTTGGTGCAGAAGTATTGCAAAGCTTACATTTCTTTAATATGCATTTTAGTTCAATATCACCCCAAATGTGTCTACAGTGATGTTAGGGTTGCTGCTGAGGTGCCATTTCTTGTTTAAAAATTAAGATGGCGTCACGGTTTCTACCCAGGCTAGGTGAGCACTACAGAGGACCTAAGAGAGAACGCTGGGATATCTAGCCTGCTGACCCTCTTAGGACGTTCTATCAGCATTTCTGCCTGTGTCTGGATACACGTACTAACAAGCTGAGCAGTGGGCTCAGGACACTGCCCTGTGGAACACCAGAATTAACGAGAAGCAGCATTTTTCTTCTTTATGTCAATATGTGTTGGTTGGAAAATCCACAAAATTCTATAAAACGCAACTAAATTCTGGATTCAGCAGTTTCAGTAAATTTTGACAATGTAAAAGAAAAAAAATGCAATTGTCTAAATTAACGCAAGCCTTGATAAAGTAAATCAGTTCTTTTCACAAAATGTCAAACATTTTCTTTAAACACTAGTTGCAATGACTTTCCTAAAAAGCTGTATAGATGTGTTTATGTGTGTGTGTGTGTGTGTGTGTGTGTGTGTGTGTGTGTGTGTGTGTGTGTGTTTGTGCGCATAAACCACATCAATGTTACGTTCTAGAAGCTGAGAGATGTGTGATTGTTTCGTTAAACAGTGACTCACAAACTTAAGTACATGTGGTGTTCGTAAAAAGGCAATAGTACACAACAGGTATTTGTCTTCAATAGCGAAAAATAAAAATAAAGAAATGCACTTAAAAAAACAAAATGAGGAATTAAAAACACTGTGGCAGTCATAGACCTGTGACGATGCCAGCAGGTGAAACAGACAACAGATTCCCCTGAAATCTCAGTATGTCAACATACTGTGTGTGGCAGAAATACAGGCCGCCATGGTGACTTCTCCCCTAAAACCCAGAATTAGACCATTTATAAAAAGCTAATTCAAGACTGAAACTGCTCTGCTGCTCAACAAAAAGCGCAGCATTAAGGATATCCGGCTTCAGCTAAGGAATGGTTAATAAACAGACTGAATTCCACTGAAAGAATATTAAGTCTATGTAAACTAGAAGACAGGAAAAAAAGATCATTTACACTCTAAACAAGTTCAATTTGAGTGCATTTCAGGTGGTTCAACGCCTGAAAAAAAGAAAAACAACCTAAACCCTCATTTTAGAAGTCACTGGGTTATAAATCTAAACTAATATGCAATCATTTCATTAATTACAAACATTAATGGATGGTAATTTTGCCCTACAATGCAGAAACCATCGTCTTTTCTCCTGTGTCGAAGGCTAACCGGTTCACATAATGGAGCTAAAAAAAAAACAATGAAAATAAGAAATCACTTGTGGGTTTGGCACAGGCCTTTTCCAAGAAACTCCTCACATTTTTTTCTAAATACTCTACCTTAACTTTGGTTAATAAAGAAAAAAAAAGCAACATAAAATATACAGAACATGAGCAAAGGTTAACTGTGTATCCCCCCTGTTGACCCCCAAGGCTTGAACTGGAGCTGGGCTTTAAGCAGGTGACGCGTTTGGCTTCTCAAAGGCTCCTCTGATCATCACAGTGGTTTAGAGTTCAACTTGAGGGAAAATGGTCGAGTAGAAAGCGCGACAAGATTATGAGCCCACTGTCTGGTTCTCCCTCAGGTTTAAGTTTGGTTGTCGTGTGTCCCATGCCCCCCCTCCCTCCCAACCCCACCTCCTATTGTTCCACATGGTCAAGTCTCAGGCGTCAAGGTGTAGCTGGCGAAAAACTGTCAGGTATCAGAATCCTGGAAGGAAAAACATAATTGGGGAGATAGGGAGGAGGGGGGGGGAGTTTTCTTAAAAACTGGTTTGAATACAAGATGGAATATTATAATAAGACCACGTCTTGGAGATGCCATCTGTTGAACTACCTTCTTCAGATAAGTCTGCTGTTTCTTAGTTGGCAGCACTGGATTTTGTTGAATATTGCAAAATTGATTTTATTTTAGTTCAACTTTAATGAATAGCATCATTTTTGCATTAACCAACTAAATGTTTTAACTTTTGTTGAGAACTCAATTTGCAAAAACTAAAGCAGGGAATTTAACCCGTTCATTTCAATGAATTAATTACAGAAAATTTTAAAAGCATGCACATTTTTCTTTCCAACTCAAGTAGTCAAATGTTTTGGATTTTTTTTTTCTGTAAATGCAAAAGCTTTCAGCCGGAACGTTGGTATTCGCACATTTCTGGTACGCCCGCAAATCTGACACACAAGAGACAGATTTAGGACATTGAAACAGATGCGTAGTTTCAACTCAAGCTTTTACTTAACACGAAAAAAACCATCAAATATAAATGTGCGTGTAATATATACAGTCCTGTCAAGACAAAATGTTAGACATGTGATTATCGTATTTAAAGCCAACCTTTTAAAATGAATTTAGGATGTTTTAAGGCTTTAATTGTAGATACATGAATATAAAACTTTAAGAATATGTGGACACCCTGAATTAATAAATACAATATTTGAAGTGAACTGACCTCTCTTGAATTAAGTTAAGAGCTTACATATAATTTAATTGTCACTATCATTGTAGAAATCAGTTTTCACTTCGACACTGAAGGGATATTTTTGTCTTTTTAAAAAAAAGGCTAAAGGACAACTTCTGTTGATTATAATTCATTTATGAAGGCAATAAGAACAGCATAACATCCAAGGGGCTGAATAGTTCTTATAGGAAACTGCATAATGCAGGGATTTGATATATGCAGTAAGTTACCTGGAAATGAGAGAGTCCCGGAATTAAAGGCGAGTCTCATCTGAAGGTCTTCTGCTGTTGCATCAGCCCCACGTTCTCATAAACTCTGGAGCTGTCGTCCCTCATCCTGACCACACCAACACCGTTCAGTCAGAAACAACACTGGCGTTAGAAATATTGGAAATTCGCTCCGTCGTCTCCCACGATTACTCACTCTGTGCAGACGGGAGTCGGACTGGGCGAGCAGAGCGGTAAGGGGCTCTGCTCTCCGCCGGACAGGTCGGACAACGAGTACTTGATGTTGGTGTACTCGCGTCCTTTGATCTTGCTTTTCTGCGGACAGGGAGGAGAGAACACAGACCGTTACAGCAAACGGCCGAGCGGCTGGAGACGAAGCCGTGACGTGACCTGCTGCACACCAGCTCCTCCTCGATGCGCCTCTGCAGTGTTTCTATGTAGTGCTGTACGGCCATGTAGATGAACCGGTACTGCGCCTCCGTCTGCACCATCCCTGAGCGTTGGGAGCGAACCATCTGGATGGTCTTCGGCACGTCGATGTCACAGTCCACGCCTGCCGCGGGACGGAGACACTTTCAGACGACGGCGTCTCGCACAAATCAGGTTTACGGGTTTTGGATCTTTGTATGATGAAATGAACCAGACAACTTCTTTTTTCTTTTTATGCAAGCCTCTTAAAATACATTGTCCCAACTATACCTTGTTTTTGGGTTCTTTTGCTGTATTTATTCATGTATGAATGTTTGTATTTTTTTTTGTTTGTTTTATGGAACTATGGAAGGAAATAGTCAATTTGCTAAATCTGATATATTTACAAAAACACTGTAAGTTCATCGTATTAATTACCAATACATGAGGTCTGTTCCTCCCAGTCTGCTTCATACTGAGGCCTGCTCTAAGCGGCTCTGCCTAGACTTTACCTCGCGTTGCAGGAACTACACTTCACACTTTGAGCTACAGATTACAGTGTTTATTGGGCCATTAATCGTATGCTGGGTTTGTGAGTTTAACATTACAGTCCTTACCCTTTAATTTCCAAGTAAGCCACAGAAAATTCTGTGGGCTGAAAAGACGTGCCGCTTCGCCTGCACCCTGCTGCAAAACAACTAGAGGGGGGATCTACCTCAAAATGTTGGGTTAGAGCTAAAAAAAAAAAAAAAGGTGGCAACAAACTCCACTGGATTCAGCCTTAGTTTGCCGCGAGACTCAGTGGGAGGAGGATTCAACATTTTGTTCACTACTGTGTTTATTTGATTTAAAGCAGCATTCAGCTTCTATATGCTCCACAAATCTGGAACAAACATTTACAAATCTACAAAACACTGAGATCCTTTAAACCAAGATTAAAAACCCATTTGTTTAGAGTTGCCTTTGATTAGTAATAAATAAAAAAATGATCAACATATTTTGTCTATTGGCTTAATGATTCTGATGATGACCTTTGAGAAAATGTAATGTTTACCATGTTTTCATAACGTAAAGCACTTTGAACTGGCTTGTTGCTGAAATGTTCTACACAAATAAACTTGACCTGTCATTTTTCTCCTTTTGCCAGAATAAACTGCTTTATAAACATTACACAAAGTAATATAATGAAATGATAACACTTTTTAATCATTTTTGTATCCTTATATACGAAGTTCTCACCTTTTTCTCTGATCACATCGATCAGGATGTCGATCACTATAAACGTCCCTGTCCGTCCGATCCCTGCACTAATGGATGGATGGGAAAAAGAAAGTCTGAGTTAAAGTTGTTTCTGTATGAAAGCTGCAGTATGTAACTTTTACAAAAATATGTTTTTCTTTGTGACAATGATGCAGATAATCTGTGAAAAGACCAATCTCACCCACCTCCTCTATAATGTTGTCTGAAGAAATGCAACGCAAAAACAACCAATCAGAGCCAGGAGGCGGGTTTTAGCGCTGTAAATCATTCTCATCTACTTGTTGCTCAATATGTTAATTGCCAGAAACAACTCACTGATAAAGAAAAAACATTTGCTAACTAGCCTAGCACTTATAGCAGGCTATGCTAGTGCTAAGACCTGTCTCCTGGCTCTGATTGGTTGTTTCCAGGAGCACTGGGAGAAGGTTGACAGTTTCAAGAAATATGTAAAAATACTTCTATAAATGTTACATACTGCACCTTTAAGTCAGATTTTTCTTCTTTGAGTGTAGATCTGTGAGTACCTGCAGTGTACTGTTATGGGCCCAGCATCCAAAATGCTCTCCTGTTTCAGGTTGACTTCCTCCAAGAAGTCCAGCACGCCGCCCGGGTCAGCGGGGACGCCGTGGTCCGGCCAGGTTCTGAAGTGGTACTGCCACACCGTGCGTTCCGTGTTACCCTGAAGCCAGTTTGGGAAAGCAAGTATAACATTTTCTAATCAGAAATGTGATGCTATACATTGTCTGAAACTTTTAAATTCCCAAATCCTAATGGTGCTGCTCCGACAGCCCTTCTTGACGGGCAGATGGGCAACTCACCTGACCAACTTCGGACAATTTTAGTTCTCTGAGGATGAAGTCGTGAGCTTTAGTCTCCTTGACGTTGCGGACGCGCATTGCGCCGTACTCCTTCAGAGCCGACATCTCGGGCCAGTACTTTACACACTTGCTCTGTGGAGATAATTCCATCGTTTTAAAGTCTGATTCAAATCTGAGCCGTTGGATTTAAAGGGTTGCCGCTAAAAGACAGATGAAAAACAAACGGCTAACACAACGAACAAATCTAATTCCAGGAATCCTTACTTTTCCTCGTTCCACCTCTTTGGTGGTCATCACGATGACCCGAGAGTTCTCCTGAAACACCATCCTCCAGAAGTCACTGATGGTGTTCTGCAAACAACCCTGAGTGGCAATGTAGCTCTTCTTCGGCTTGGCGTTGTTGCATTTAGAGTCTGCCTCAGGCTGCAATCACACATTCATGCCAAGAAACACAAATCAACTGGCAAGGAAAGAAACATTAAGCGAAACTATTCTAAGCATTAAGCGGCAGCATTATGCGTTTCCCACGCACATAGTTCCATTTTATAGCACCATCAAGTTACTATGTTAACATCAGCTGTTATTTGTAATGAAACGCCTTGAAATTGGGCCTCTGTCTCTTTAAAAACTCCTGCTCTTTCTGAAACTCCGCCTTCAGGAAGTCCTCACAACATGGGCTGCTCTGTGAAGCAGAAGCTCTTGGAAACTGCAGCTCTGAGGAGGTGATGCGACTTCGGTTCCCCCAAGAGTTTTGTACAGCTGAATGGTTGCCAGGGGAGACTAAAGGATTTCTCAAACATGCATGAAAGAATCAAGGCAACACCTCATGTAATGTTTTGATGGGGCAGAAACATTATAACATGATGTAAAGCTCAAAAAAGTCAATTTACATAATACTGTCCTTTAAACTTCATGGGGTTTTTTTAGCTGAACTGAGAAAGTCATTATAATTCACAGCAATAAAGACTTGAAAACATTGTCTATGTGAGTTACTAAGCTTTCCAATAATATACTAAATAACTTCTGGTGTTACAAACAAATGGTATCTGTATTTGTGTGGGCCCTGAAGGAGGCGAGGGGACAGGAAAGTCTACCATGATGATGTTGGCGTTGATGTAGTCGGAGCCGGCCTCGCTCGGGTCGCCATCGTTCAGCACGACACGCGAGTGGTCGACTGTCAAGCAGAAACAAACCACTTAGTACAAAAGCCGACTCGAGTTGTTTTATATCTAAAGAGCCGTGTGCGATACTCACAAGGCAAAATGTTCTTGTATCTGTTCTTGTTTTTGTTTTCTGGTCGCTGACCCTCTTTGCGGCTGTAGAGCAACTTGCACTCCTGTTGCTGCAGAGTCTGAACGAGAGAAAAGAGACAAAATTATGTCACTGCGGGGTTTTTTTTATTTTTATTCAACAGGTCCAGAGATGAACTGATGAGGGTTTGGAGCCATTTCAAAACTACTTGCAATGCTTGTTTGTTTTTATTTATTTATTTGTCGATCGATTACTGTTGACAAACAACATTTCATGTCATTTGGTTTGAGGCTAGAAAAAGAAAGATGAAATCTGCAGAAAAAAAGGTACAAATTTCCCAAAAACTAGCATGGACTTGAGTAAGTATCTGTTGTGGCTGGTGAACACTGACGTGAGAACTAATGTCATATTTTTATGAAAATCTTGCACTACTTTCATATTGCTCCAGCTGTGTGGGTAAAAGACTTTGTTAGTCTTTTTGCATAAAAAAAGATGTTTAAGGTTCACAGAAAATTTGAATGAGTTTAAAAAAATACAATTAAAATAACCTTTTTCACTTATGTTAAATAAACACCAGGATTTTTGATTAGATCATTGCGATAAATAATAATATGATGGTTTTGACACCATTTCCAGGTATTATATCAATAATGGCAAAATGATTACCCTTTCAAAACCCAATAAACTTGAATTTTGTAAAAAAAAAAAAAAAGAATCCAAAATAAAACACGAGAACTAAAAACAACAAATAAAACAGAAATAAAAAAAAGACAATCAAAAGCCACAAATGAAATGGATTATGACACAACTGCACTATTAAATATTAAATCATCAGAATGGAAATTTAATTGAGCTCATTTTAATTTATCATGCTGACTCCAACAAATTTAGTGGCAACAAAATACTAAAACTTTTTAACTTTATTATCAAAAATTTGCTAGGAAGATTTGTGTCAAACCAGTCATCTTGTTTTCGTCTGTTTCCCCTGACTCTCATTATGCACATCTATAAACATATGTTTAACATCAAAGTAGAAAAACAGAAACGGCAAGTTTTGTTTTTTTTACCTCAAATTCTTCCCAGAAGCCTTGCTTGACCTTGTCCGTGGCCTCTGCCAGCTTGCTCAGCTCCCGAACTCGACTTTCGATCTCGGCTGCGTTAATGCGGGTAGTGTTCAGCGGCTGCGGGGGGAAGGACGGGTTAAGCTTCCTACTGAGCAGAATTTGTCCCACTGAACTGAAAACAGAGCAGACCTGCTTCAGCTGGAGGACGGTGCCAAGAGTTTCCACCATGGGGTTTTTCTTGTAGTGCTCTACAAGGTCTGTGAGGGAGTCGAACTTCTCTCCTCCCCCCACGTCGTACTTCAGGTCACCCTGAGGAAGAACGCAGGGCTTAGGTTTGTGCTGGTAAATGTGACCTTTTTAGAAATACGGCTTGAACGTATGGTGACGTCATACCGGAAGCTGGACATAAAAGAGTTGACCTCTCTCACCTGGCAGCGGATCATGACGTGAGTGACCTTGGGTTTGCCGTCGTTGGTGTCCGTTTTGTCGTCTCCGGTTCGGACCGACAGAACAAAATCCCCAGGGTGGCTCTGGCTCTCCCTCACCAGGAAGCTGCCGTTCTTGCCTTTCTCCGTCAGCAGCTTCTCCGCGTCGCGGCCTGACAGATGTCCGTGGAACCATCTGGGTGAAGAGGAACAAGAAAAAAAAAAAAAATCAACCCTGTAATAAATCAAGAGAGTAGCACACAATCTAAAACATGTTGTAGTCCAAAAGGATCAAAGTATCAAGGTAAAACCTTTATTAAAATAATAAAACTACATCACATCCTCAAGCATATATCCTTACACTCAAACCTGGGTTTTAAAGCCATTTTATAGCACAAACAAATAACTAAGTTAGGTTTAGCTGTTATAAAACTGCTATATTTATACAAGAGTTTTATTTTCTGTGACAATACACTTTCAAAATAACTGAAAATAAAACTGGACTGAAATATTTCTGTAGATTTCCTTTGAGGTGGCATGCATTAAGTGAAGCCAAATTTAAATATCATGAGCCTGTAATCTGTTGTGCGTCTTCCTTACATTTCCATGGCATAAGATGACATGTTGCTTTTGTTCCATGCTGCCAGCAAAGCCAGGCTGCCATGGGTGTTTTTGACACGTCAAAACTTCTCCTCCATCAGCACTGTGGCTCTCACACACCAAGCCCACCACACCATTACCTCACCTCAAGATCCCAGTTATCCAAACCTGAAAGTGAAACTGATGGCAGGACCTACATTCTGATTATTCTGCCAATAAGTAACTCTACCCTTTACAGCTACTGCAGTGAAACGTTATTCACAGGTGGTCATTTCAAGAAAGTAAGCACAGTGGAAATAAAATCAATCAATCAATAAATGATAATAATAAAATATTCTGTGGAATATATCGAATGCCACAACCTTGATCCCTATACACACACACTGTTTAAACCACAAATACATCGAAATAAATATACATTAATATCAAAGATGTAATGGGACTTCATTTTCCACAAAACTGACTTCACTTCCCCTGATTCAGTCCAGTGTATTCATTGAGTTTCAATACATCACAGTATGGGTAACAGTTGGGTAACAGCATTAGCATCATTTTTTTCATTGCACCACTGTTGATGCATTTTCTTTGTATTGTGAAGTCTGATGCTCCAAGTTGAACATTTTGACTTGGAAAGTTGGAACTTGCCAAGGAAACCTGACTTTAGTATCCAATATGGCCGCCATGTTTATAGCATGTAGATAAAGTTGTTTCTATCTCATTAAACTAGTGGTACGTATAGTTCTGGAAAATATCATGAAACTTTTGTTTTTAGATGCATTAAATGGAGAGAAATATGTTATAAACTTGGATTGCTAACAATAAAAGTTTAAACAAAACCCAAATACCACTTTATAAGAAAGATGTGACAGTATTTATCTCCAAACTAAACCCCCATCACTTAATTTAATCTGAAAACTGTCAGAATTTGGACACGACGTAACAAAACACCTTTATGTGTACACCTGAAAAGATATATTCACGTGACATTACCACATCATTGGTGCTCAATGATCTGGATGTCTGACAGCATCCTTCGCTCACCTCTCTGATGTTGGGTCGGCACAGTTGAGCGGATACTTGAGCTCGATAACATCTCCATTTTTCTCCTTCAGTTGCCCATGATGCTCCATGTAATACTGCACCAGCTCAGCTAGCGTGGCAAACTTCTCCCCGCCGTACAGGTCGTAGTAGTCTCCTGTGTTTTGGATCTTAATGTGTGTGACGGCTCCATTTCGCCTAAACAGAGGGAAAATGTAGGTTCAGGAAATGTCAGCTTGCAATGAAATCAAAACAAAGAGCAGAGTTTACAACCAAACTGTTAGCTCTGAGAGCGATTTCTATTCAAAAAGGACTAACATCAAATGCTTAAATGCCAAAATGCCTAAAGGAAAAATGCCTGAAACAAAAAAATATATAAAATACTAATTGTTTAGAATTAAATTTGCCTCATGTTTTCAGTCTTGTAGATGTACATGTAACCCATAATTAGTCAATTAATCAGACTTTTATTTTTGCGGGCCCACTTCCTGTTATTCCCCAAACTTTCCACCTTATTTAAAGCCCCGCCTCCAGTTTGAACATGATCACCTGTTCCACTGTGATTGTGGCTGGCTGTGTGGCGTCTTGCTGACGATTCACCTAAAATCTCTGACTCCATTGATTTGATCTTTCCTTTGGTGAGTTTTTGTTTGAAGCGAAGCAGTATTTGTTTGCCATGCAATTTCTGCTTGATTGCTCATTGGAGCATTGTTTTAATAGAACCATTGGC
>CAEGAF010121038.1:0-33629 GCA_903067075.1 Micropoecilia bifurca
TATATATAATATTGTGCATCCATTGTAAAACAGTATGCCCATTGTGCATGAACCTGCAATTTGTGATCACTCAGGAAGGTGTTTATCTGCAGACTCTTCCTTCTCTTTGAATGCATCCACCTGTCACAGCTTTAACACGACGATGGAGATCACAGAGAAAGCCACAGTAAGATCATATTTTTATTGTATCTACTTTTTTTTAAAAGAGGCAAACATAGTGAAGTTATCGATACGTGTCGGATTTGTATGTCATAACTGAATGATTTGTCTGAGTATTTGTCTATGTTTGTTTTCATGGAAACAGTATTGTACTATTTTGTATGATATGGTGATATTGATTGCAACAAAAATGATGCTGGTGGATTTGTGCTAAAGTGCAGCTTCTAAAGAATAAATAAAGGCCATTTTGTCAGAGATGGTTTAAAAAAACCTAGAGGGAAGATTGGAGTGATGATTTCTTATCATTTTGGATCTTGTCAGCGTACGTTCGAACAATAAAAAAAACCTGGAGGTTATGGGGGAGGGGGGAAAAGGACAGAGTACAGAAAGTGAAAAGCTAGAATTTGGTTTGTGAAAGTAAACAACGAGGGTTATGTACACTTATCAGAATAAATTTCATATTATTTTGGGCTTTCAATGATTTATTTCAACAGATTTTTTTCCCCAGCTTAGACTGATTATAGAACAAAAAACTGCAGTGATTTCAGTTGAGTGCACAAGATAGAATATTCTAGGTTTTGTCTACATCATTAATGTTTGATTAATTGTTTCTCATTCACCCACCTTATGTTTCTTCCGCCGGGATTCTGGCAGAATTTATCTCACTGCCTCTTTAGACAGACATGTTAGAGCTCATTTAAACTGATTGGTTTCCTGCTTTGTTTTTAAACTTAGTCTAAAAGCAAAGAGGTGGGGGTAATTTCTAGAAGCCACATTTTAGTCATATCCATTCTAGAACAGGATATGATGTGAACTTGGGTTCAGTGTTTTGTTGGATAATGCAACTATGCCTAAGTTACAATTTAGAAAACTTGAAGCCGGTCCTCATTATTCCTTATTCCACTGATGCAGCCACTACCGTGCTTAGCAGTTGGCGCAGTGTTGTTAGGACTGGAGCCCTCCCTTTGGTCCAAACATACTTCATGTTGTCTAAGTCAACTATATCAGCCTTTGCCTCATCTAAATATAAAACAATCCATCAGTGAAGCTAACATGAAGTTTCTGAAAATGCCCCAACCGTAACCCAGGTGAAAATGTGTGGACTGTTCTTTAGAAAATGGGTTCGTTTCAGAAACCTAACCAGTTTACATGAACTCTATCAATTCTGCTAAAATGAGGATGAAATGCTGAGCCAGAACACATTCTGATGTGTGTTTCTTGCTTTTGAGCAATCTTTATATCAATTGGATGGGGTGGTCTATTTATCCCCTCAAATACAGTTTTGAGGAAAGGTTTATGTGTGGAAGGGTCATGCTGTGGGGCTGCAACACTGGTGGAGGTTTTGGAAGTAAAAAAAAATTATGCCTTTCTTCAACTTGACCTCGAATTAGTTGCTACATGAATGAAACTTGAACAGTAACGGGTTTTCCAACAACAAAGCGATCCTAAACACAAATTAGAACTGTTATTGGAATGTAAAAACCAGACCACCATCCGGTTTCTGCACCAGCCCAGACGTGTGCCCTGCTGAAAATGTACGGACTGGGCCCTTATTTTATTAATTTATTCTTTAATGCTGATTTGAGCGTATGCTGACTTGAGCTGCGTTTTTCTACCACACTCCTGGTAGAAGCTGATAAACCCTGATGTATGCTCCATTGTCCTGCAGGGAGCTGCTGGTTCAAAAGGAGACCAGCAGACTTGCCGGTCTGTTTAATCTGACCTTTTTGATAGTCTAACAAGGCGATCGGCACTTAATGAGTCTTGAAAGAACGTGTGCAAATGTTGCTATGCTTTCCGGATTAATCCTGTTTATGACTAGATGAAGGTCTCTTATCTCAGACTTCTCAGAAATACACGACTTTTTAAAATATTATTTTATCGTTAGAGAGATGGCATTTTAAGGAGTTTAATGGAGCAACTCAAAGAAGTTGCGGTTCATTTGCTACTTTGTTTTCTTCATCATGACCCAGTCAAATGCAAACCTGCTCAACTGGGCGATCTCCAGCCCCTTCTTCTGTCAAAAAGTCCAACAAGCATTTATTTAATTCAAAGAACAGATATTGCATCTCCCCTGCAGAGGAGTCATATGCAAATGGATTCCTTTTCGATGGTCGAGTGAGAAAACCTCACGAAACTAAACGGTCCCACTGAGAGATTACTGGCGCCTCGTTCTGACGAACCCGACGCACTGAAATTGAAACGCGTGCAAGTGTTTCCCTGCACGTTTGTGTAATGAGAAAGCACAGGGGCGGCCATGTGGGAGGGTTGGTGTGTGAGAACGTGCAAGAGGACTCACTGCACATGTAAACAGAGGGCTGAGCTCCCTGTGCGCGGACACGTTTGCAGTCGTGCTCATAGAGAAAGGTCGGTTTGATGGATGTGGGAATTTCGCAGGGAGACTTTAGGATGTTGTTTTTATGAACGCGCCGGGGGGTGAGAGGGGACAAGATCTAATGTAAGGGTTGCTAATTGTGCTGTGACAATAAGGTTTCTGGATCTATCATATAGAAACATTAGCTTCAGCACTTTTTATTTTTCCTATACTCTGTTCTGGAATATAGTATAGCAAGAAGACTGAAGGCTGATGGGGGAACAGTGTCTTGCTTGCAGGAGAATTTGTGCCGCTAGAACCTTTTAGCATTAGGCTATGTTTCATCACAACCCCCATGCTTCCTTGTGTAAAGTAGAACATAGTGGTGAAGGAAAATGATACTTGATGTTCAACTTTTGTTATATATATTTATACGTACATATAAAAGAATCCCTGGAAATTGAGGAGTGCTTCTGTGTTCAGCCCCTTTGTAGCACCAACTGTTGAATAAAATGCAACTGCGTGTCTTTCAGGCCATGTCTTTCACATATAAAAAGGATTTTGCTCACTTTTCTTTGAAAAATGGCTCAAGCTTAGTGAGACTGCATGGAGAAACTTAGTAACCCTCATTTCTTAAAATCTCAATTGGATTTAGGTTTGTACTTTGGCACATATATTTGCATGGATTTAGCTCTGGCTGTATGTTTTCAGTGGAGTTCAGGGAGAGACCAACACAGCTAAGCAGATAAGCGTTGAAGCGGTTTTCAACGCTTATGTGATGAAAAAGATTTCATACATTTAGGCACATCAAAAGCTCAGTCAGTAGCTTCGTCTAGGAGAGACACAGAGTTAATATGGAGCTACAGCAATCTCAATATTCATAAACTCACAGGGTGATTCGCAGGTGAACTGAACAAAATTCACACATGTATTTCTAATGCAGAAACAAATTTATCCTGATTTACAACCTGCTTGTGAGTCAAGCAGGTTATGAACTTGGTTGCATTTCTGTGTGAATTTTGAGAATCCCCCTGATTTGGCTCAACCCACAAATGTTCTTGTATACAGGGAGGGAATAATCTGCAACTATTCAGATAGCTTTCTTGTTTCAGCCAATCATAAGAAGGCATCCCAGGTTATGATTTATGTATAAATCAAATGAATCCATTCAGTGAAGTTCAGACAATTTTATACCTCAACATGGCTTCTGGCACTGACAGCGGAGGAGAAAGAAAAATATCTTAACATATTTAGCTACTTTTCCCCATGTTATGAGAAGTTGTTTAATTTATTTGGTACTTGGTTTTATTATTCAACTATCAACACAGACTAGCAAGCTAAGTGAATGAGATAAACCCTGTCAAACACTACATATTATTAACAAGAAATTCAACTATATGGAAAGACACCAGTGACCAGCTTGATGCTATTAGCATGCAGAAGCCCTAGCATAGCACCCTAGGTTTACTCACTCACTCACTCACTAGCTTAGCTCACCAGCCTGTCTTGCTAGTTTGTGATAATAGTTTAATAATTAAACAACTTATCATAACATGGGGAAAAACAGCTAAATATGCTAAGTTGGGTCTTTTACTTGTTGTTGCCAGAAGCCATGTTGAGCCCTGAACTGTTTGTACTTCATATGGCAACAGCACTCTATGAATGGGTTAATTTGATTGGCTTAAATCATACCCTCACTGGGGGTGATTTAAGGGTTTCATAGCCTGTGTGAAAAATAGACATTTGTGGGTTAAGCTAAGTCAAAGTGGTTTTAAAATTCACACACAAATGCAGCCAAGTTCACAGACCAGAGGCAGGTTGCAAATAAAGATAAATGTGTGTGCACCAGAAATAAATGTGTGCAATAGCTTGAGGCAAAAGTTGGTCGTTTATAAATTCATGATTGGTGGTGAATGGGTTTTGCAAGCAGCCTTTGTGTGGATGAACTTTACTCTGTGTTACAGTCAAAAAGCTTCAAACTCTTAGAACATCTTAGGCTAATACGTAATCTGTTATTCACATGCATGAGAAGATTTATGTCAGGATTTTGAATATTTCATTTAAAAGCTCTGATTTCTCATTGAGCCTACTCCCCCCTTTTACAGCTCTCTCAACTTGACTCTAATTCATGATTAATCTAGTTTAACGCTATGCTAATGTACATAGAGCAAAGACCTCTTTTCATTTCATCATTGTGGAGTTGTTCTTGATGATGACTCCTCTTTAAAGAGCATATTTATAAGTTTGTCTTTAAGCCGTAAATGTGCTCTATTACCTTTATGAATTCTTCATGTGCTGTGAAACTGGGCTTCTTTTTTGGACTTTCTAGAAATTCTTCATGCTTGTCTCTCAAAGCATAGACCCTGGGAAAAAAGCAACATTTTGACAGCAGATAGTAAATTTAGTCAGCTGCCATTTTAATTTTTGAAATGCAACACATCCTGTTTTAAAGTCAAAGAACTGTATTCTACTACATTATGCAAAACAAAAGATACACATCATGATTCTCAGGCTGTCAGGTTTACTTAATGAACAGCAGATACTTTCACCAAAACAAACGTTTAAAATTTTATGTACGACTTAATGATACAGAGCACTTTTTTAAACAAGTAACATATGCAGGATAAAATGAATATCATGACTAGCTTTATACCCACTGCCAATATTAAAGCATTTCTAATCTATCCATCCATCTATCATTCTCTGTTGTGTGTTCAGATATGATGCTCCCACATGCTTGCAATGACTGGTTGCAACATTGCAAACACAGTTGTCTTTCTATCACCTCTGACCAGACTAGTCGCCTCTGATCACTGACATAAACATTTCTATTCCCACAACTTCTGCTCACTGGATAGACCATTGTCTGTTGAGTCATTGGACTGTTGTGTGTAAAAATCTAAATATATCAGCAACGTCTTAAACCCTTGTGTGTACAAATGGGGTCCAATCAACCCCACACCCGTATCACTTGTATCATTTGCCTCAGTCCTCGCATGCACAAGGATTAAACACTCTGACCAGCCTGTATCTCACCAACAATCATGCGTCATTCAAAGTAATGTAAATCATTTTTTTCTTCCTGTATTTGTGCCTCAGGAGGTCGTCTTCACCACGTCCTGATGATGAGGCGACAAAGAGAGACTTTGACTAAGACGAGGGCTGTTGCTTTGATTCTTTTGTGAAACCCTTAAATCTGACATGGTAACCATTCAGGGGTGCCTAAACCTTTCATCGTCCAATGCAGCGCCCATTTACCCAATGCTCTGCCTCTGCAGCCTGACTTATGCCTCACCCCATGTTCCCCTCTCCTCACCTTCAGACTAGCAGCAGCAGCAGCAATTAGCAAATACTTGGTGGAACTGGGAGTATAACTGACCTTATCCAAGACGCTTAAGAAAAGTTGTAAACATCACTATGGAGAAGCATTGTTGTGACGACATGCTGGAGACGAAGTGTTGGAAAGGGTAAGAGCTTCTTCAAGAGACCAACGGCAACTTCAGGGCATCAGATACGGCTACGGCGCAAAGTCAATTTTCTTTTAAGTAATTTTTTATGTATCCAGCCTTTTCATGACAGCTTTTATAGCATATGGTGCTATAAAGCGGCACTATGTGCCTGGGAAATACATAATACCAGCCCTTTTACATTGTGATCTATGGAAGCTCCGTGCCTCAGTTTTCTCAACATTGTCTCTCTCTAATGTGGTGAATTACAGCTTTAAAATTAAATGTGAAGAAAGTCTCCGGTTTTCCATGACGGATGGATGATTTATGTAACAAACCCTATCACAATTTGTCAAACAATCCCCTCCATGTGCAGCGATATTGTACCAAAACAAAACCCGCAAGCTTCCATCTTTGACAATTATTATTATCATTCCTTCTTCAATGGCACACTTTCAACTATGTCTGTTGTGGTAAAAAAAAAGATGAACTTGAGCTTTAAATTAGAAATAGATATCAAAAACAAACCAAAAATGCTATGCCTGATGCTCCTCCCATTACTTACAGCTTGTTTTATTTGATGCCACAGTTACTCTAAGTACTGAATAAAGTCTCTTTAACTGCAGATTTGACCTGACCCATTCAGTTTTTTAAATGTACTTTTCTGGCTCCCATTTTTCTCCCCGTCTGACTCGTGCACATCAACATCCTGCAGTGATCACATTAGGCGGATGTGGTTGCTGACAGCCTATTGGAAGAAGCCAGCTGTTAAAAGCCTGCAGAATCCCCCTCCTTCTTTCTCTTTCTATCCCCATACACACACACACACGCACACACACACACACAAACATGTAGCCTCTGGAAATCAGGGCATGGATCATCAGGTTAGAGTGCACATCCGTCTCCAAGCCTCCATGCCTCGGACGGTGGCTAAGTGTAGCTACCACTCAATGAGACGAGGACAAAATGTCAGCAGGTTCAAAAAAATGATGCAGGACAAACAAACATTTCCAGTTGGAGGAGGCATGCGGGAATGACGCTGTCCTGACTTGGAGATGAGTGCCTGTAAGTGACTGTGGGAGGGTGGGCATGTCTGTACTTTGTACATGTGCTGTAGTTGGCAGAGGTGAGCAGGTCATGATCACAATCAAGACACCCACTGATGCTCCCACGCACGGCTCCCTTGTAAACGCTTTATTTATTTATTTTTTTTCCAGAATGACATCCGTCTGTTGGAGGTGGCAGCAATATGCGTGATTATGCCCACTGATGAGTCACAGTTGTTTGCTCCTACTTTTGTTTTATTACCGACTTCATGCTGCTTCAGAGGAGGTCCGCAATTCTTGTCAGTGAAATTAAACTTCCGAGAACATTTTGCAGAGTCGGACTCTGGCTGTCGGCTCCTCCTCGCGCGTTTCGGCGGCGTCGTTTCTAACCGAGTCCCACTCTAATTAATGGAAGTCTTTTGAGCTGTTTTCCCTCTGGGTCTTCGCGGTACAACTCTGGGCAGTGGATATTTCCCAGGAAAATAATTCGCCTGGACGAATTTATTTTCCAGGAACTCATTATGATTGAGAGAAATCAGCTCTTGTCATCTCAGAGACCACAAAGCATTACGAAACGTGATTATTAGACCTTTGAGGTCATTTGCTCTGGTTGAACGAAAGAGAAGATGCACGATATTAAACTGATCTGCATGAAGATGTTTGCAAGCTAAATAGGCAATTGATCTGTTTGTATGTAAGTATTAGCGATAGCAGTACTAAAATCTCCATCAGAAAAATAAAGACAAACCCGTCCATTAATTAGGGAATATTTATTATCACTGGGGGGAGGAGGGAATCTGAAGTTTTCTTTTTATCAGCCATAAATGCTTTTCAAACTTTAAAATGGAGGTCTGGAATTATAGAATGCAATCTTAATTACAATTACTTAATTCAAACTCTAATTGACCTGGTTGGTTCTTCCCCCATTCTGATTGGAGGACAGAGTAAAAGTTATTGTGTTCTCAAAACAGAGTTTGGAGAAATACAAGCACTGGATCAAGGCCTGCTGTCGACTTCATGAGTTAGATGAAACTGATCAATGGCAACTACCACATGTTCGTCTGCATAAAGTAGTAAAGTAGTAAACTTCACAATTCTATTCTATTCTATTCTATTCTATTCTATTCTATTCTATTCTATTCTATTATAGACTGCAGTATTTACAGAAGCTTGAAACAACTAGCTTAAAAACTGACCCCTACTTCTTCCTTCCTGACGTGTTGATCAAATTACCGACTTTGCCTGAATTCACACCACATAATTTATATCACTGTCATAAACAGCGTTTTCACTTACACCAGAGTAGCATTAAAATGTACGGAAATACAAAACGCTAAACAGTTATTTTCCGTACGTGCTAGGCTACATGATGGCAGGGTATTGTTTCCATGGTTACTAATGGTTAGACCTGTGCCTTCTCCATAATGTGATATTTATATCTTTCTAAACTTATGAACATTAATCTTCTTACTTTGTAAAAAGTGTTACCTGCATTACACCAAGGGCTGCCAGTCATTATGATTGATGGTATATTTCCTGAGTAGTTTGTTTTTCACCCTTGTCTGTTTGTGCAGCTGACCGTGCAGCATCCTGGGACTATATTTACTGTGAAATCAACTAAATAAAAGCGATATTAGGCTACCAAATGTGGGGTTTTTGACGGGTTTTAAAGGAGCGCACAGCTTGTTTTGACGTCCATCATGGTGGAGTGGACCGAGTTTTGAAGAGTGACGTCACGTGCAAAGGGTCAATATCTAGTCAGCTCCATGGTAGCATGAAAACATGCAGTAACTGTTGTATTTTAAAGCCAGCACCTTTTTATGCTACTGTTTATTTAAGCATTTTCCTGAAGGCAAACCAACAGATTTCCAGATCCTATTTCTGCAGATTCTATTTCTGATCCTATTTCAGCAGAAATAGGACCGTTTCAGATAGAAATTCAAGCAGGACTTTCCTTTGTGATGCTAGATGGAACTGACCTTAAACGTGAAAAACACAACTGGCTGAGTCAAGTGAAGTGTACGCCAATTACAAATCCTTCACTACTCTCAAAGGTCTTGTTGGAATTAGATCCACATGGATCCTTCATATTTATTTCAATATCGTTCTCAGGAGCCATTTCAGACAAGGAAATCACTGTTCAAAGAGGACTAATAGATGTGCTGCAAAGGTTATTTGACTGTGAGGAGCTAAAACATGGAGACAGTGTAATGGTTGATATAGGATTTTTAAAAGAAAAAAATAACAAGGTTCAAGAAGTTTAAAATTGTTGAAATTAAAACTGAATGAAAACTTTTCCCATGCATTAATCAAATCTGGTGTTGCTGCTGCTTTTTAAACATGATTTATCCCATTTGTTACTAATAAAGCAGTTTAAAACTCATGACAACAGGTTTAGACTATGTCCTACCTGATAAGACTGTGGACTCCCAACAGGTTGTGGTCCGTGTGCAGTTTGCTCAAACACAGCTGGACTGTTGGCGAGGCACAATATTGGGTCTGTCTGCAGTACCTGTATCTTCCTGAAAAAAATGCTACCAATAACTCCTTTGAAATAAAAAATGTGATCTTCTGCTGAACATTCTGTTTAATTAAAGGAATGTACAGTACATGTTCTTCTTTTCTGCTCTGTCTTGGAAAAATAAAAACACTTTCAAATTTTAGTAAATCTTCCAACATTAAGGATTCCATTTTGCTGATAAGCAAGTCAGCATTTAGAAAATATTTGTCTAGGCATATGTCATTGAAAACATTGCGCATACTACTTAAATTATGTGCCAAATACCGGCTGTCCTGGAAGTCGGCTGTGCAGGGTCACTTCTTCCTGTCCTCGATGCAAGGCTGGGCAATAACCATGATGGTCACTGGTTCAGGAAGGACCTTGTCTCACTGTTGTGGACGATATATTCAAGCAGACTCACTGAGGACCTCCTTGATACCATCAAGCAGGCAATCTGACTGTTTCATAACGACTGCCAACACATGGGCACACTCTCTATAAGAACTGTGACAATATCCCTCCATCATGTTAGGAATAGTTTAGTAAGGACTGTCTGAAGAAATAAAGAATCTTGCAAGATCTAAATTTTATTTTTTCTATGTTAATTTTGATTAAATTAAGATTTATTTAATATCTGGAGGTTAAATGACTTGACAAAATCAACACTAACTTTGGAAAATCACCAGAATTAACAGAAGCTTGTGTCAGGATCAAGTCAGATGACATCAGGAAAGGTTGCTATAATAAAGAAAATAGCTATACATTTCATTTTTCATAAACTTCTACAGTTATTTTGTCTAACTAGCAAAAAATCAAAATCTTACCAAAGTGGACATGCATAATAAGCAGGATCCACAGGAATGACTGTGATGATAGTTTCTATGGATGGTTTCTTTGTAAAGCAGTAAGATTAGGTATGTGGTTCAGATATTCATACACACCCTGACATACGTGATCTACATATAGTTAACATTTTCACATCGTATTATTTAATTTATTACTCAGCCACTTTTGCACATGCAAAACGTGTCTTACACAGCTTTCATGCTCACATCTAAGGACACTTTGTGCCCCTCATCACTCTTCCTCTGGGGGCAAAACACTCAAACTTTAATTTCTCTGTTTTCACATGCAAATAATTTCACAGACTTGATGTAAGACTTGGAGAATTTGTCGTCTTCGCCTTAATGTTGGTTTATAAGGCAAAAATTACGTTTCAAATCAACAGCGTTGACTACCTGAGCCATCTTAACACTGTTCAAAAAAAGCAAGCTTTAGCTTTTTAGCCCAGTTTAGCTTATAAACTGATGTGACCTTACAGTTCAGCTTTAGAAACAGCGTACAGTGAGCAAATTTCTTTGTTAACTTAGAGTTTTCACTCCTCTTCTTCAGTTTTTGTATTTGCATTTTGCTGGCTTTTTCTTTATTCTACTGGTTCTACCTATTTCTTACATTTCTGCAAACCTTCTGCAGCTGACTTCAAATGCTTCTACAATTTTCACTAAAATAGTCCGCTTACAGCATTCACACTGCATTTTTGCAGGCAAAGCAATTTATTCTAGTTTCCTTCTGCTCTATTATGTATTGACTGAGTAATGGAGACTCACAAACCAACCTACAAAACAATGGCCCCAAATTTAAAAAAAAAAAAAAAAATTATCTTATGAACATCGTAGTACACATAACAAACTGCAAAAACTGATTTCTGCGTAACTAATTTACCAAACCCCAAAATATGCTTGCTCAATTAGATTAATGTAATAATTTTAGTACATGTCATGCAACATTTATTATCTCATGCGCAAAGGCTGTCTACATGTGGAATACTGCACTCAAACATGAGTTAGCATTGTCTCCTATGAGCTACAGGATAACTGAGGCTACTGTTGTTATTTGTTATTTGTTGTTGTTATTTACTTACAACAAAGTATGTAAATATAGTCAGTAGTAAAATGTTTTCTCCAGCTTTTTAACACTTGGTAAACAAACTCACAATAGTAAAGGTAAATTTATGTGTAAACTCATACCTGAATAGGAAAAAATAAATGAGCCACAGACACATACTGCTCCAGCGTGTATGAACCTTACCAAGCTCCGCCCAGAAACGCCCCTCGAAAGTCTCACATGACTGCATGTCTCAGAAACAAAGCCTTGCAGTGCTTAGTTCATGTCATCTTTTTTGGACGACATCAAGGTGTTTGAGCCACGCGATGCCTCCAAAATTGTGCTCGTCACAGCGAAAAGCTATCGGTCACTGAGAAAAACAGCAGATCCTCACACCTCAGCATAAATATAGCTATGGAGAAGATCACTGACGCCTATTGTTCTTGCAAGGCTGGGTAAGTCGGGCATTCATGGTTTTGAGGGTGATTTCTGTTGGCAAATGTTCAAATGTGCCTAGGCCTGATACACAGTACTCGGTGGCTAACATGATTAGCGTGGCTAACACGATTACAGTTTAGTAAAAAGCCTTTCCAGGTAAAATAAAATCTTTAATGTTTGTCAGATACGGTACACATTGTATATTGATCTGTTCAGCTAATGTAAGACTATAACAGACAGGCTTCAAGGTGTAGAAGTTGTATCGGTACTGCCATTATGCTGTGCTTGGCTAAAGGTTTTCATAATGGATGTGTTTATTATTGACTCTTTTTGTCATTCACTAAACACAAAGAAAGCAAAGCAATAATACTTACACCAGCAGACAGTCCTTTGTTCTTATTCATCCTACAACGGTTGAGCTGTAAATGCAGTCGTGCACAAGCTTTGATCTAAGCAAGGCTTTCCGTTTCAGATTTTGGAAATTTGGGAATTTTAGTTTCACAAATACGATCAGTATACCTGACATCGCCTGTACAGATACCCCACTGACGGAGAACCATTCTTTTTCGAGTCCTGACGCAAAAACCTTCTGCCAGTCTGCTAGTCCACAATGTACATTAGCATGTATTTACTACTGTAGCTTGTGTTTGTGAGATGGTCACGCACGTGGTAGCTGCGCTGTGACATAAAATTGGCATTAGGCCCTTGTGGTAAGGTCCATGCGTCTTCACTCTGGCTCACTAGCGCCAGTCTCCTCCTAGTGTTTACATTTGGTTACTACAGCTACACAGGGCAACACTGAGATAGACGTGGTGCTGCAGTGCAAGGCTATTGTGCTGCCAGCTGCGCCACTGTGCAGCCCTGCAGATAGGACCAGAAATAGTTAAATACATCTGACATATAACAGACCCATTTCAATCCACCACAGATGTGCACACAGGGGTGTAACACAAGAAAGTTGAAAAATCTTTAACTTTTGTCCCTGTCATATTCCATGTGTTGGGTTCCCCCCGAGTGGTGGAAACATTCACCTTTTGCTGCCATTTGTTGCTCCCAGTGTGTCGAACCCAATAATCACCCACATCTCAATCCAGTAATTTGCTTTTGGGGTGGGTGGATGTTCAGCCGACAAATCTGCTGTATAATTCCAAAACCTCAATGACACTATGCCAGAAAGAATCAATGCAGTTTTGAAGGAAAATGGGAATCAAAAACCCAGTACTGGGCATTTGCACCCGGATGGGCATTTGTGACGTAATTTTTCCCCTGCAAAGTATAGCTTCTTAAGTGAATCACTTAATTTAGCTCATTCTTTTAGTGAACATCATAAACAGATAGAGAAAAATACAGGAAAAAAAATCCAAACAACTGCATTTAAATGATCTTCACAAACTGTTTGATTTACAAAAAGGAGCAACAGACACAAATAAAATGAATAATCAGTTCCTGAATAAAATCTCGTAGATTAGTTAAGACTTTTCTATTGGATGACTGATAGAGCATCAAATCCATCCATCTCTGCAGTAACACCATCTGCCCAAACAGGGTTTGCTGTTGAATTTTCCAGATGAACACAGTACACAACACCTGTCACACATCGATCATAAACTGACAAGCTGATTGGACAGATTGATGAGCTGGCAGAGTGATTTAAAAAAACATTAAGGGAAGAGTATTTAAGCAAGGTGGAGCTCTGAAACCTCTCCGGGGCATGGCTGACCTCGCAGTACACCCAACACTTTGTAATTATCACAGGCTGGAGAAACAAACAGTTGAGTGCTCCCTCACCATTATTTCAGCTCTTTGTCATGAAAACTCTCTGTCTCGCTGAAAGTGAGTGACAGCAGAGAAGAATGTCTGCGCTCTGACATGGGAACAGTAAAGTGAGCGCGAGGCAGGAAGGACAGTGTTAGTGGGTTGCTATAGAGCTTGTAATGACTGTCTTGTGAGTGCTGATGGACGGGCCGGTGGGTGTTTGAAGGAGATTATACCTAAGCACTGAGCTGCTTCATCGCTGCAGCTCTTAATGACTGAGACTTAATGAAAGCAGCTGGTTCATGAATCTAGCCAAGTGTTGGTGAGTTTCAATGAGATTTTTTAAAATCTACTCTAAAAGGGAGAGTGCTGCTGGATACTTCAAATTCAGGCTGTGTTCATTTTCAAAATCAGTCGCTTAGAAACACATAATCCAGGATGAATGATCCTATATTCACTCACTGTTGTAGACGTAGCTCTATATCGGATGAACCCAGACTCAACAGTTTTGATTGGCAACCCCATGTCATTGGTCCGGAGTTTGTTGTTGTGTCTGTGTGGTAATTTTCTAGGGTTAAGGTGTAGCATCTCGCCTTTGGAGGGCAGAGCTGAGCAGGTGTCAACTTGTGCATCTGTACCCAGTCAGGACTCATCAGTGCTGCACCCAAAGCTTCGAAGCATTTTGACGCAAAGGTACGTCGTACACCTGAGAAGGTGTCATATGTAATCTGCTGGCCAACCGTATGAATCGAGCGCCAACTCCCGGTTTCAAAACTTCTTCATTCACTTCAGCCAAGCAATCTCAGGAGTCTCAGTATTGTCTGGCTCATCACTATCAAGATCACAAGCAATACAGTTTTCTTCGTCATATCAAGGTTTAGTCTTTTGGTTCACAAATAATGCAGAATAAAGGCATAGCAGTATGTGAAGCACTGTTCGTAGACCCCAGGATGCACATTAAATATGAGTAAATAAAGTATTTTCCTGGAGTGCATAATGTGGAAACAAAGTGTTTCTTTATGAACTAACTTGTCCTGATTCTAACATACTAAAATTCATGGTAGGTTTGACCTGAATAAACTGACTAAAGGTTAAACTCCCAAAAGTATGTATTTTGGGGCGTGTACTGTATCGCGTTTGAGTTATTGCTCCTTTTACATACTTTTATAAAAACATATTATCTTCAGGTAAACTGTACAGGACATCTCACAATAAAGTAAAGTTTATTTTATTTTATTTTTGTATCCCTTTAGTATTTTAAAGAGGGTGTCTACACAGTCGAGAGCCCCGTCACCAAAAGGAAAGCGACACAAAAGTAAGTGTGCATGTTTTCCAGGGATTTTGCGATGCGAAATTCTGGGGAATGCATGAAATTTAATCGAGCTTTTATAAAAGACAAATCAGGGCCACCTGCTCATCTCTGCCCTCCAAAGGCGAGATACTACAACTTAACCCTAAGTAGAAAATTACCACAGACACAACAACAAACCCCAGAACAATGACGTGGGGTTGCTTTCCGTTTTAATGATACAGGTTGACTCCATTTGGAGTCTGGGTTCACCCAATAAAGAGCAACATCAGTGAGTGAGTGGATATAGGATTATTCATCCCGAATTATGTGTTTCTAAGCGACTGACTTTGAAATTAAACATAGCCTAAATCTGAAGAATCAAGCAGCGTTTGGGGAGAGTAAAAAGTCGTCACAGCAACAAGAAACTTTGATCAATTACATTTTGTATTCTCTGCGAGCCTCCAGTCGCTTGTGAAGTGTTTGCTCTCAGGTTGTTCATTTTAAGGGCAGCATGGCCTTGTTCTGCCCAGCAGATATGATGCCAGAGTGTGAGAACATGATCGCCAGCATTCGTCGCATCTTTGTGGTGCCGATTCCCAAACAAATTAGGTTTGTTAAATTTGCCTCATGAATTTAAACGATCAAAACAATTTTTGCCATTCAACTTTCAATTTAGCAAGAAAAAATAAACACTCCACTAAAACAAATAGTGCTGCTGCTGCATTAACGTTATCATGTGACGTCAGCAAAGTACGCAAGTGGCTCGATCATTGTTGGGCTCCAACTGTGCATGTAGATTTTCTGTCATTTTTAGCCTTCTGATGCAAGAAATGACATCAAATGAAAGGCAGAATATCAGCAATTTGTGGAAACAATCAAACGTTTCATTCATGTACACTTAATGTAACTTGCACAGTATCACGAACTCGGAGTTCAGCCCTCATCCCTTATTTCCGTATTGGAGCTTACGATAAATAAAGCACATAACGGTTGTCATTTCAGACCCAGGGACGCATGAATAATTCAGCAGCGCATCGTTTTGTGTGCGGTTTAAACCTTTTATGTGAAACTAAAAGCAGAAGTAGACGCTCGCAAATGCCAGACAAAAGGATCACATTATATTTAATTATCTGTATCATGGAAAATTGGAAGAGGTGTGTCAGTGAGCCTGAATCCAAATGATGCATATTATCTCATATCTGGGTGTTATCGAGACATGGATCCTATTTGTACCATGGGAGACGGATGGGAGGAAACGCTAGAAGAAATGTAATAAGGAGAGTCGAAAAAGGAAGAAGAAATAGACAGACTGGACTGGGGCATGTTAGACAAAAGGTACAAAGTAAAGTCCTGGGGAGATCTACTGTTGTGACAACAAACAGCCAATTAAGATCAGAGTCAAATATATCCACAGGTAGATCTCTGTTGCATGCTCTAAGCAAAACGGCTGTGAGAAGTGAATACATTTCATCTATATGCTAAATCCTGCTCCGTTTGCACAGGAACGTCCTCCGGTAGTACAAGCTTTAGTGATACCTGGATATACCCAACCTCTGTTCAAACTAAAGCAGTCTTCTTTCTTCTTCTTTGTGAAGCTGATGTGATTCTGTCTCTTCCCAGCAATGAGAATAATTCTATTTCACTTAGACAAAAGGCACATCTTTCATATCAATGGCACTGGTAAATTAGTCTAAGGCCCAGGCATGGAAAATGGACTGGATAGTCCATATTTATGGGGGAATTGGTTTATGCGGCCAGCAAACACAAACAGACGAAAACCACTGGTATTCTCTCTGGAACATTCCCAGCAAATAAGAGGGTGGCCTGATCAAGAAGTGTGTACATTAAACACAGGCGCTGTGCAAAACCGAAAGAGTCAAAACAAAAACACCCAGAAGTGACTTTTATGTCGGAAAAAAAAGGTTACAAATCTGTGTGTCCAGTTTTCCATATTGATATATCAAAGAAAGAGACAAAAAAATAGTTGCATAATAATTTGGAGTTCCACAGGGTTGAGTGCTTAGACCACTTCTCTTCCTAAATCATTTCAGTGGATTGCAAAGCTACATATCACATTTTTACTGTCAAATTAAAGCAAAGCAGAGGTTGTTGTTTTTAAGCATCACCACCTAAATTAATAAATTAGTTTGTGAGTCATTTATCTTGGTGACAAACTTTAACGTAGAGAAATGTAACATTACCTCTGAAGAACCCGTTTGTCCCTCTGTATCACTTTGTTAAATTTAGGCACATTCTGTCTAAAAGGGACAACAGAAAACTTTTTCATACATTTAAAAGTGAAGCCATACAATTTATTATTATTATTACTATTATTATTATTATTATTATTATTATTATTATTATTATTATTATTATTATTATTATTATTATTATTATTATTATTATTTTGTAATATTAGCTAAACATTATGCCCTTTTATAAATCACTTCTGAGACTTGGCTCCTTGTGGCAGTCAGTGATTGTCAGCAGGTCAGCTCTCTTAACACTGACAAAATAAACAAAATCAACAAAAATACCTGATGCTTCTATCAGTCTGTGTGCAATGAGTCCATATAATGTATGACTTTGACTTTTAAAATAAAAGTTTTTAATTGCTGATATTCTAAAGTTAAGAGGCACCTGAATTAATAGCAAAATTTTATATATTTTGTGTTCTGCGTAGTTAATGTTATTCTTTCACTCACATTAACACACAATTATGCACAGAAAAAAAATGTGCCTGTGGGTGTTTTGCGAGCACATCAATGGACTTTAATGCCTAACTACAATTGTTCCCAACACCGAAGAGAAAATCTGCTCATTATATTGCTTCACACTGAATAAATTTCAGGTTTTTAAAGCGCTGTTAAAAAACTCCTTAAAGCACGGCTGTTTAGCAGAGAACTAATAATTACACAAAACTTTATTATGGTAATAAATCGCAGCCCAGAGAATGTCTCCAGAGGAAGTAACCTCTGCTTCCTAATCCTTGCTCAGGTCATCTTTATCTGAAAGGTTTTTAACCATTCCAGTGAATTCGTAGTGTCTGCCTTCAAAAAGGTCAGCCTTAAAATTTATCTCTTTGCAAGTCTGCTGGAGTCCACACCACAACAAAGCTGCTACAGATTGTTTTCTTTCTTTGTGTGTTTTGCCATTCATCTGCTAATATATTGTTTAAACGTAGCAAAAGGATTTGCATTATAAAGCATTTAAACCTAAGCAGCAAGTCTTTTTCGGATCTGCTCTGAATGCTGCCCTTTGACCTCCCGTCCATCTGCTTCTTCCCCTCTCGTCCCATGTGGCTACGTTTTGAGAAAACACCAAAAGCACAGATTTTCTTTCAAATTTCTGTTTTAATTTTGCTTTTGTTTCTTTTTGTAAATCACTTTCTCTAATTTAGTGATCCTATCAGAGTAGAGCTGGAAGGGTGCTTTAAGAAAAAAAAAACAAAAAAAAAAAAACAGGCAGGGTGTGAAAAATGAGACGAGAGGCAAATAAAAGCGGTAACACATGGGCGGCGGAGCGCACTCGGCCGTGAATACTGATGGGATGATCATTTGCCTTTCGGTTGTGCGTGAAAAAGCCAGCCGGGTTGGCCTGAAGTGGGGAAAGAAACAAGAAGAGAAGATGGGAGCCGAGCTTCGGGGACCATGACATCTGGCACGATCTCGCACTCTTTGCTCGGCATGTTTTTTTTTTGTTTTTTTTAGTCCTTGTTTATTTCTGGGGGAAATGCTCAGCCCAGAGGGGAGTCGTCCGCGGGAAATACAGACATCAATCTCCCATAACACGAGGGAAGAATTGAAATACATCAAAGCAATGCTCTCAGCACCACAAATGACGGGTTTGTCAGTGTCCTCCTCAGCTTCTTCCTGGCCAGAGTTTTCATGCGCATGAAGCTGCCAGGATACCTGATGGGCTAAGAACATGGACAACAGAAGTTTACCAAGAAGAATCATTGAATCAGTTATAAACCAAGATGACTCTTAACCCAAGATCTAAAAAAGATCTGCTCTGCTTTCACTTTTTTTTGTTGTTGTTGTCACTCTTAAATGTTTCAGATCATCTAATCAATTTTAACGCCACACAAACCCGAATATATACAAAATCCATCCATTATCTAATACTCTCATCCCTGGAGAGTGGCGAGGGGGTTTCCTATTAATACAAAATGTATTTTTCAAATGATGATTGCGCTTACGTAAAGAAAAAAAATTATAATGTGAAACGTAATGGGCTCCTAAACCTAATAACTGGAGGAAAATTGGCATACTGTTCTTGACAGAATCAAATTTAAATTTAGCTGAGCTACTTTAAGCAGTAATTGAGCGTCGTTAAGGCCACAGCGCATCATCCCAACCGGATTGAAGTTCGGACTTTAAAGAGGCCACATCAGTATTTTCTTTTTTTATTATTATTTTTTATCTCAGATAGATTCAGAGATGGTTTTCTGGTGGGTTTGCTATTAGCATTCTGCTTCAGAGTTTCTTTCTGGAAAAGCAGAATTTATGGTTCTATCAATTAAGTTGCAAATCGGCTCAGAAAGAGCAGGAGCTTCTTAAAGAAACAGAAGCCAATTTCAATTGTGAAGGCAAAATACTTTTAAGTTATGTTTGACATAGCTAACTGAAGGTAACAGTGACTGGATTGTGCCATTAAGTGCCTTGAAAATATGTTATACTGCCCCTTTAAATGTGATCTTGAAGTTACTTTGGTAGGCTGGTCACTTCTGGGAAGGTTTAAGGCTGTTTAGGTTTTCTCCATTTGTATATAATTGCTGCCACTGATGATAGATGAAACAGACGGTTCTTGGATTTCTTCAGATCAGGATGTGTGGTTTTTCAAGAACGATTGGCTCTACTTCCTGCTATCAAACAGGTTCTGATAAAGTGATTTATGATTTTACAAGTCTGTGTGGAATATAGAAAACTTAAAAAACAACTAATTCTTGTTGTTTTTTTAAATAATTAAAGAGATAGGTTTATCATAAAATGCATTCTCAGTGTTCACTCGTGTTTTCAGTGCTTTAGAAACACTTCAACTTGAGAAGCTGGCCAGGATCAGATGTTTCTATTCTGGCTCTAAGTCATTCTTACTCATTCTTGACAACCTGGCAGCTATGAAAATCTATTTCTTGCGACTTTTGCGCCTTGATAAAACCGTCACCGCACATCATCAGCTCAGTCGCTGCCGCTGCTGTCAGAATGAGTCTGAGCAGGTGGCGAGCTGCCCCTCTGCGGACCTCAACATTTTGTCAGCCGAGTGTTTGGTTGCAGCTTGTGGGGTTTTTGGTGTGTTTGTGTTTGTTGCATCCCGCCCTCCAGCATGGAGTGGATCCAGAGTTCCACAGTAGTCAGTTCTCACAAGATTTTCTAACCTTCCTGAGGGGATTAAGCGATAAACAGTCAAACTCATCCTGGAACTGCACACCCCATCCACTCCCTACGCTCATATGTACGGTCCTTATTTTTCCGCTTACGTATTTCACCCTGTGTTCTTCCTGCTTCCCACTCTTTATTTCCATAAGACCACTTCCCTTGGCTTTTAAATGTCTTAGCTCAACATCCTCTTTTCCTGTTATCACGTTTATCTTTTTCTCCTCCTCTTCACTGGTTTTTACGTTCTTCCATATTCTCCCATCATTTTCTTTCTACTCTTGTTCTTATACTGATTCGATAGGAACGTTCCAGTCCTGCTGCTGTCTGGTCTGACAACTACGTCCATGGAGCTAACCAGAAAAACCGAGCGTGAACATGCTAGCGTTAGCCGTTGCTATGCAGCTTTAGCACCAACAAGAGCTACTTTAAGGCCTTTATTATTTTCTTTTTGGCTGATTCTGAATTAAATTCACTGTCACAACATAAACTACATCTCATTCATGTGTCATTTTTAAAACTTTCCCTAAATTCAGATGTTAAAATACACTTCCTCAGTATTTTTGCAGAATTGCCTTTAGCTTCCTGCTGTACATGTTTCTAATAGCTATTAGTTTGATGGAAGTTGGGCCCATTCCTTCAGGCCCAACTGGTTTGGTAGGGTTTGTAGGCCCATTTTAAGGTCTTTCCATGAATCTTTTATGGGACTGAGATTAAGATTTTGTGGTGGAAACTCCAAAACATTGACATTGTTGTCCTAAGACCACATTGTACCAGTTTTTTTTTGGTGTGCTTAGGGTTGTGTTATTCCTTCTCTGTAGATAACAACACTATCTGATCAGCTTCATCCAGTATCTCAACAAAGTCTTTGTTTTTGTCTTGGGGGTTAGTGAAGACATTTTTACCAAAACATGTTAATTCTGATACACAAACTCCCTATTTAGACAACTGAATTTAATCACTGTGAAACTGTATGCAAGCATTAACCCGCCGCAGCTTTAAAATATGTTTAACTCTTTTTTTCTTTGTTTTGATTTGTTTTCAAGAAGTATCCAGTCATGACATCTTCATCATCATCATCATCATCTGGTGTTGTGCAACAGTCGATTTGGTTCAGCTATGAATTATAATCAGTGCCAAAGGTAATTGCGATCCAACGTATTAATTTTGTTAGTAATTATCCAAGTCAGGACACCATCTGATTATCATGAAATAATAGCAAAATAGTTTTCTGTCTCATTTATTGTTTCATTGGTATTTTTGGAAATATTCAATTCAAGAGGGAATTTGAAAAATAAATTAATTTGTTTGGAAGAAAACAGGTTCTGGTCATATAAACATGGGACAGAAGTATAGCTGAAATGTTATATAGATCTGTTGATTGATCAGACTTACTTAGTTTATTTAAAATACCAAATTTAAGTTTTAAAAAACCTACATACTTTTAATTTCTTTTGTGTTTTTTTTAAATAATTTTTGTAATTCTGTGCAACCTCATGAAAAGCCAAACTTAGCCCGATTTAATGTCAGTGAAAAAAATATTCTCATGATTTCAATTTTATAATTTTTTTTGTTTAAACGGTTCATTAACTTACTGCAGTTTTCAGCTGGGACTAAAAATGAGCATCAGTAAGTGAGTTGTAACTGGACATCCCTGGTTTGTTGATTTTTTCCCTTCTCCTTCTTCTTCTCTCCTGTTGTCTTCCCTTTCCTGTCCTCCTCTTCTTCCTCTTCCTCTCCCTCTTCTTCAATCTGGTGACCTCCTCTCCCCAGCGGCCATTTGACTAAGTGGGAACTTGTATCAGAAATATGAAAACAACAAGCCAGACACAAGACAAGCGGGGGGATGAAACTGCTGCCCAGAGATAAGAGACCAGCTAGAGTTGCTCCTCATCACACACACGCACACACACGTGTTCATGCACACACACGCACACACACACACACACACACACACACACACACACACACACACACACACACACACACACACACACACACACAGTCTGATGCATGTGTGGCAGCAAGCAGGTAATTGCGGCTGTTTTGGCGGACAAGAATTACACCAGAGGGGGATTCAATTTCAGGGACCTCCCTAAGGCTCTGCATGCGTCCTTCCATTACACTGTTATTTTGCAGGGGGGATGATAAACTTATCATCGTGATGTGACACTTGGGAGATGCAATACAAACTGGAACATTCACAAGCGGTATATATGATTACAGAAATTTTCACTCCACTAAATGCTTTGCAGGAGGAAACTCAGGAAGCAAAGGGTGGAAGGGAAGAGAGCTGGTTGGGGCGTTTTCCTCTTCTTCTTACTACATGTGGGAGAATAGAAAAGGATAGAAATACCTGTAAATGGATAAAAATCGAGAACCTTGCCAGTTGATCGGAATGCAGCCTCTCCAGATGCAGCATGTTGGGAAACGCCTCAAGAGTGCGATCGCTCTTTGATGAGCTCATGTGACTTATGTTTGCACTGATTCACAGGAGTGTAGGCCTGTGAGTGTGGCTGCATCATGGTGGTTTTTTTGAGTAATGTAAAAATAATTATTCGACTTTAGTTACAGTATCAGGTTGAAGCGACCCAGACCCAAACTATCAGACCTTAAAATGTTTCGACAGCTTGTCTCTTGTTGCTCAATCAACTTGAACTTTAATATCTGAATTAAAACAAAAACGATTTTCCAGTTGTGGCTACTTGATTTAAATAGTGCCGCTGTTTATCAATAATAAACAGCGGCTTTTTATTATTTGTAAATAATATATAGTAAAATTCAGAGAAAACTAGAATATTTCAGGAATGTTGAAATCCAATCAATTGGGGGCTTCAACAAAGCTCATATTTCTGCATCCTGCTCTCACTCCGGGCTTTTAATCAGGCCAGCCTTCATTTTGGCTTCAATCGCCGGCGTGCAGAACAGCTACGACTTTTATTAGTACTCCAGATCAGTTTGTCCAAGCCGTGAGTTTGATTACATCGTCTGGCTGTTCATGTATTTTGTCCAAAGCTAGCTGCGTTTTTGTCCATCCATCCATCCATCCATCCATCCATCCATCCATCCATCCATCCATCCATCCATCCATCCATCCATCCAATAATCCGGGGTCAGGTCGCGGGGGCAGCAGCTTCAGAAGGGAGGCCCAGACTTCCCTCTCCCCAGCCACTTCTTCCACTTTTTTCGTTGACCATATAGTTGCGCAAATTCCAGTTACAAAAGTAAAACTGTTTCATGGAAACTTGGCAATGTATTTTTAGATTAAAAAACGTTTTTGAGCTGGGATGAGGTGGTTTGTCGACTGTGTATTTCGCAAAATTTATTTTTTTGCGTCACATGAGTCGTGATCAGCAACAGGATGTTTACTACTGGCGGAGGAGACGAAAAAGATGACAGGAAGTGGCAGAAGGTCAGTGGCAGGGCATGATTTATAATCTCATCACTTGGCCAAGCTTATTCAGGTGTGTTTTTTTTAATTGCACTTCTTATTTATTGGAAACAACGCAACTGCAAATTGTGTAATATGAACAAACGTTTGTGTACATTTGTCATGGAGATGCAGCTTATGATATAGATTATTACTGACAAAGGATACATATGAATATATCACCCAAAGGTGCTTTTTTTAAGTACATTCTTTGGAAGAAAAATGACACATATTTAACTTTTTCACATGTTGACATGTTAAACCACAAATTTCAATGTGTGTATTTTGGTAGACCGACAAAAAGTCGTTCCTGTGTGCCGTTTTCTCTTGTCTACTGATACCGATGGGACCAAATAATAGGAAATACAAATTTGCGTAATTTTTTTCCAAGATAAATGAGGGGCATAAATTTGTTGAGAAAAATTACAGTATTAAATGAACCAATTTTTCAAGAGGGAATCTGAATCAACCATTTCAGTCTTATCGTGCCAGTATTGATCCGATACTGATACTTTCGATACTATCAACATTTTTACTCAATCTGCCCTCGCGGTCGTTATTCAAGTCTCACTGATCACACAAAGTTTCCGGTGAGGGAAATAAAGGCTTGCAAAAAGCAGTCTAACAAACAAAAGGATAAGGACTAAACCCACCTCCTTGTTTAGCAGAGGCAGACGTGACCAGAAATACCTGGGAAACAAATAAACCTGGGAGGATCAGGCGGTTTTACGGAGCGTGGCATCTCCGGATACGGCCTGTGGTGATGTTTGATTGGAAAAAGATGACAGTGTTTGCATGGAAGAACGTCGGTCCATCATGAAACAACGGGTGAGTATGTGACAAACCGAGATCCGACATTATTATCGGCCATATTTATTGAATGAATGTCGCTCTGCTCGCAGGTGTGCGCGCGCATTTATGTCTGCATTGACATCCCGTAGTCTTTGCCCGTCGGAGTGACTGCATGTTGATGGTTTTGGGTGTTGGGTTTAGAAGATCTGCTGTGTGACTGTACAGGTAAAATGGCATAAGAAACACAATTTAGTGCCAAAAATACCAAAACATGTATGAATTTACTCAACATTTGCAGTCAATATGCTTCTCCTGGCTCATTTCCAGTAGCTACGTCTCGCCTTCTTTTAAATCCCGCAGTCTGTTTTTTTGCCCGACACAAACAACTTCAACCCTGCTATGACTCTGGGATTGAATTTGTTTTCTTGTCAAGAAAATCACCAAATTAATCAACTGAGTGCTAATGTAATATGCACAGGTCCATTTACAAGCGGGGGCGTCTCAACCAGCCTTTGACTTGTACAGTAGCTGAATAGCTTGTTTCGCTCGATTAAGACGTGTGTTTTTTCTGTCTGGGCGCTTGCAGACAGTGTTGACCTGTAGGTCATGTTTTTGTTTTTTAAAATTCAAGTAAATCTGGCGTGATTTGGAGGAGTGTAAAAAAACAAAAACAGACTGATCAGATCAGCTTAAAGATGGGCTGGTTTAAGACTGAAATATTGGGCTTTTAAACGAGTTAGATTCCCATCTAGGTGAGTTTTAGCTGCCAGTGAAGGAGATACAGCATGTCCTGTTGAATCATAACAACTGCTTCACTTAAAGGCCAAAACAGGCTTTGTAGCTATATTTTTGTTCCTGGAGATTTTAAGTTTCTTGTCAAAAATGGATGTTTGAAAAGTGCAGACACTAGAGAAAGAGAATAATGCGATAAAAATGTATTTATTCATGTAAAGCTTCCATTTTGTTTGCAGAATGTGATTTTTTTTTTCACCTCTCTGTGTTTCCTTGATGCTTCAGAATCTAAAGTTTAGATTAAAAATTTTTGTTTCCATCTGCCAGTAAAATTTACTGGCTAATGTACTAAAATTGAATTTGTTCTTATGTTTAATCAAGGGTCAGGTTTACAGAAACCTGACCCTTGATTGGTTTATTAATAAATAATTTGATCAATGGAAAACTGATCTCTCTCAGGTCTGGAGTCTTTCAGGTTGGGAGGTCTCCTTACCATCACCCTAATCTTTTCAACAAATTCACTTATTACTTTTATTCAGAAGAAACATATTGACCAATAAAAATATTACTTCAAGCCTCAAACTGCAGGCTGAACTTTAGGCTCTTTGGTCGCCTTAACAGTTTCATTGTTTTATGTTTTTGGGAAAGAACTGAACATATTTTCTCTAATCACTTCTCAGATGGTTCTGTCTAACAACCATCTGGCACATCAGGTAGATTATATTTTATGAATCTTTAAACTGTGGCAGCTTGGATATTTAAAATTAGCAAGGACAGTTTGAGCTGAACGTCGCCTCAAGGTGATGTTTGGCTCAAACCTTGGAGGGAAATATCTAAACGTACAGATCTGATGTTAATTTCTCAGTACAGGACGAGAACAAATTTTAAAAACCAAATGTAATTTGTTTTCATCTGTTATTTTTAATCGTTTTTGTGTCGGCTGCCTGTCAGTGTGGGAAACAAAGACACAGAGAGACGTGGCAGGGTTTTGATTACAGCTGGTTCTGCACAAAAACATGTTTTGCCAGTGCGATGCAGTTTATTGGAAGTGTTTATTTTATTAATGGCAGTAATTTGCTGGTCATGGTTACAGTGTTTCAGGCTACGAGCGCGCAGCCGCTTAATACGACCCACACCCCGGGTTCAGCGCCGCATTTAGACGTTATTACCGAACACTGTGTGCTGTGTGCTGCGAATCATCAGCACATCAGCCTCTATCGCTCTGCTCTCTCGTTTGGTTGCTTTTTTTCCCCTACAGATGAGTAAATATCTAATTTGCACAAATGTTTTCGTCACGCAATACTTTGACTTCCACAATAACCGCTCACTGCATGATGCATTGTTCTTCATTCATCCTGCCAAATGAGAGGTTTTTTGTTGTTAAGAGTTTTTTGCTTGCTGCTCCCTTCATCCGAGCCTCTCAAAGTGTACGAAGGTGATATTAATAAAACAACTTATGTAAAATAAAAAAAGAAAGTAATAAAAGAAACAAACCGTATGAATCACTTGAAGGAGCGAAGGAGAACATTTCCTCCCACAGCTTTATGCAGATGGTTATTTGTTTTATCACTTTGAGGCATTTTTATTTTTATTATAGTTTTTACAAAGAAAATTAAACCGAGAGCAGAAAACAAACAAGCAAACGAGCGTTCTGGTGTCTGAAACAATTAATCGGATTACTTTAATGAATCAACTATTGAAATAATCCTTGACTAATTTAGTAATCGAATAATCATTAACTGAAGTACAAATACTCAAAAAAAGGTAAACTGCTGAGACATATTCAGAGCAGTAATTTAAGCTCAAATTGTACAAGAATATGTACATTTTGCATTCAGGGCTTTAAAAAGTCACCTTCATCTGTAAATATGTTCGACCAAAAATTCTTCAAGTAGCTTAGCTTCACCCATTTCAAATTATAGGAAAAAAAAGACTGGATTATCTGTTCCTTTGCATCTTCAAAAGTATTTCTAAAATTGCATTAAAAAACTCAAACGGCAAATCTGCATATCTGTACATATTTTGTTTATCCGATTAAGCGACTGTCAGAAAAAAGTGATTAATCGATAACTGAAGTAATAGTTAGTGGCAGCTCCACTCTGGTATTGGCAGAAACCAGACAGCTGGCCATGTCTCTCGTTCAGTATTTGTTGTTGATGTGTTTTCAGTGCCGTTTTAATGTGCTGGTTGCACCAAGCCACTTTTCAGCCTTTGTTTAAACAGTCGTGTTGACAGAGAATGCCTGGTTATGTAAAGCAGCAATCCCAGTGGATGCTGGTAGAGCTTTAACTGGTCAGCTGCAAAGGCTGGTATGACCACTCATTTATTATACATCACTTAGTTAAAAGGAAAATGCTTTCAACCTATAAACAGAATTTTCCTGCTGGGCCTTAAAAAAAACAACAAAAAATAGACATTACATAGAAAAGACCTGAATAAACGGTAAGTCAGACTATATTACAAATGATGGTGAGTTCCCCCGATTGTTTTGAACGGGCACAAAACGTGTGCAGTGGAGGGTCGTCATCATGGTGGCGACATATCTGGGTGCTACATAGGTCTGTCACAACAATAAATCAATTGATCACATTGTAAATTAAAACAAACTCAATAATTTTCATTTGCTTAATTTGTCGTTTTCTGTTTTCTTGATAAAAGTCTTCAGTCCGGTGTTTTAGTCTCAACTATCCCCAAATTTAAAGATACATTTGTTTACATGATTTATTTTATGTGTTTTTTCTGTTGTTTTCTTTATTTATTTTTGAGATTTAAAATGTTTTCCAGTTCCGATATTTAAATGTTCATTAGTATTTAATGTTTATGTTTATTGATCTTTGAGAATGTGATCTTGGATTATTATCCCATTACTACTAACATATTACCTGAAAATGGTCTCAAAACAACAACGTTATCGTTTTTTGCAGTAAGTTCTGGAACTTATATTATCCTACTACTACTACTATTATATTATTATAGTAAATTGTTATAATTACAGACCTAGTGCTGCATAAGGACACTGGCTCCCAGTTTTGGAGAGGCACACACCCCTCCAAATTGTGCATAGGTTAGTCGATGAAACAATGTTGCTTGTTTTCACCATTCGTATCATTCGCAAAATGTTTTGTCATATTTTCGACGAGAAACCCTGGCATCGTGTTGAGCGACGTGTGCACAACCTGTAGATTCTCATTGATGATGGAGATGATAACCTACTTTTTTTCTTATCATATTGGGGTTCTGACTGACTTGGATCCCACACCGAACTGTTAGTCAGCTCCCCAGGTTTCCAGATGTTTCTGCTGAAGTAGCCTCTCACTGCCTTTGTTCCGCATCAACATGATTCAGTCTTTGGCATGTGTGACCTTGATCGAGAACTCACTGTTCACTTTCTAATAACAGAACAAACCTTTTTTTCCCATGAGGTCATAAGATGCAATTACTTTGAAAGGTGGGGGGATAAAACAAACTCCATCAGTCTGACAGCAAACTTTGCCAACCTGTCATAACAGTAATAATGAGGCTAAAAATAACTTTCTCTGTCATCATTATGACTCGTCTTTTGTGTCAGCTGCTCTGACTACGGAGTGAACACTGGGCATCGGTGGAAATTACCTGAGAACAGTGTACTGTTTGCTGATGGTTGTGACATAGCAAACATCTAGAGTTTAGATGCTCCAGATTTGATTTTATGGCTCGGCTGTCAGTGTACATCCATTAGACTTTGGTCAGAGGTGTCTTATATGGCAGAGCTTTTCCTCAGGTGCAGTGGGTAAATAAGAAAAGGTGACTGCAAGGAAACTACAGAGAAAAAAGCAAACCTTTTACTGACTTCTAAAACCTGTACAACACTCTTTACAATAAAGAGTGTTGTAAAGCTTTTATATTATGTATATGTATGACTTTGACAAAGAAATAGCTGATCAGTGGGAGATTAAAAATTAAAGAAGCAAACAGTACGCCTTGCAGGATGACACTGATTTCACTGGACACTTTCTACTTTTACTCCTCTACATTTTACAGTAAGTATCTGAACTTTCTACTTCACTACATTTCTACAGAACTGTCTCGTTACTCATTACATCCAAGTCGCATTGAAGTTTTTTTCTGTTAAAATGTAAAGATGAGGGACTTAAGGCGGCGCCGTAAAATCCAAGCAATAACATGACTTACGTGTCTGTTGTCACCCATCACCTCCACCTTTACTCGCACACGGAGCTCCAAGACATGCAGTGGTTTCCTCTGAGCGGGAGAAGATGTCTGTCCGATCATCAGTAATATAATAGCGCTGTATTAAATTATAAGATATGGCGACGTAAAATCAGCAGCGCTTCGTTTTCACAGACGGTGAAAACTGTGAAAGCGTCCAACTTTTACCGTCACTTGGAAGGAAAGCTTAAAGACATGATGTTAGCTAAGCTAAGCTGTACAGAGACACATGCTGCATCGGATGAAAATAAGTTTTCACTCATGCGCTGAATTATTATGTGGAGGTTTTGACTGAGGTGTCACAAACATGGGACAATGCTGTGACCAAAGTGTCATTCAGGAACGATCAGATTCTTCTGCATGGATCTTTACTAAAGTTGATAGGACTGAAGCCTCACTGAGAGACGTTCTGTGTTCTTGTAATGCTCTGCATGCGTACACTGCAGTAGCTATTATTATTTTAATTTCATAAAAAAAATACATAAATATATATTTATTTATTGAATTGGCGAATAAATAAAACAATAACAAGAATGCAGAGCATGTTCATTGCTCTTTGTTTTCGTCACTTGTCATGATGGCATATGCTGCAACAGGAGGGAGGAGGAGAAAAGTCACCCCCTTCTGCTTGGTTACTTCTTCCTTATTGCGCCTTGGACACTGTTCATAGTCGAGCGCTGTTTACCGTTAATTGCTATGTTTAATGGAGCAGACAGTTGTGGTTTCTGACATTGGCAATATGGGCAATCACCCAGGGCGTTATTTGTTTTAGGGATGGCAGGAGACCTCTTGGGATTGTGCCACAGAGATGAAAGCAAAACAGAATGAAGAGTTTGAATTGATACTGGTTGAATTTATGTAAGCTCTAAGTATTTAATATCTTTTATGGGAATGTGGATCTTTCAGATAAATTTGAGAAGCAATTTTGATAGGTAAACTTAATTTTATTGTGTCTTGGTGCTGGTCTTGATTTGGTCTCGGGTTTGGTGGTCTAGAGTACAACTCTGCTACATGGCTCCTTGGTTCCATGTCCTCCTCTACCAGTTGGATTTCTTTTAAAATAAATGCCACTAGTGGCAAAAAAGTGAAGTTCATGCTATGTTAGGACAGGAGACAAGATGTTTCCATCCCTGAAATTCTGATGCGTAGAATCACATATCTAAATCTAAACTGTTACAGAGAGTAAACATAATAAAAACATGTCATGCCATTTTAATGAACAATGTGGCATTGTTCATTAAAATGGCACATTTCTGATGTATTAAAATTAAATACGATCGGTACACTTAATGATATTAGCGATTAGGTAATCCATTCAGCAAGTACTTTTACTTTTAATACTTAAGCATTTTTAAAAGCCAATACTTTTTTACTTCTACTTAAGTAAAATGTTAATGTCGTACTTTTACTTTTACTTGAGTAAATTTGTGTGTGTGTATTTGTACTTTTACTTAAGTACATTTTTTGAGTACTTTCTCCACCACTGATGTTAGTGCATTTTTTTGATTGTCTCAATGTAAATAAGTCAAATTATCCTGGCTTAGTTAATATCTTCTATTGTTTAGATTTTTAATAAGTTTACAAAAATGTCTAGAATTGTGTTTTTACTTTGTCTTAATGGATTATTTTGTGTAGGTTTTTCACAATCTTCATAAGAGACTCTTGTCAAGTTACTTTTGGAAGATACATAAACCAATCTGTTAAGAGCTGTAAATACTTATATAGCAATGATGGTTTAAATGATTAAATTCCTGCATTTTTGTCCACATTCCCAAAAATTGCACACATGTTTTCAGAAACAAGGAGGTTTAAAAACGGAATAAAGCATTCAGGCAGACAGCCAACAAGGCATAAGAGTAAGTAAAAAGACAAAAACGTCCCCTTTCATTGGACCGTCTCTCCACCTTCGTACAAAGAGCAACGACTGGGTTTCAGATCCAGAATATGAGCTGGAGAAACGCACACTGTGGTCTGAACCATTAACAAGTCAGCAGGTTGTGATTGATCCTCTTCAGATGAAGCCTCCCTCTACTGCTCACCTTGTCGACATAATTAACTCTATATCCTCTCAGCGCCGATGTGATTTCCCCCACGCTTTCCGGCAAAAAGTAAAGAGAAGAAAGTTATACTGAAAAGAGAAATAAAATGCTTACACTCTCTCTTTATGTCATTCCTGGGCACCTTATTGGGAATGCATCACAAACTCGTGCCTTCATTTCCACACTAATGTTATCCCTCCGACCAAATTTATTCTGTCAAGATGAGCAGATGAGAGGCTTTTTCACCACTCGTACATCAGAGCTGGGGAATGAGAGCGGCGAAGTGAGCAGGGACATTCCTGCTGCTCCGTGCTTTTCCCTCACAGCTGGGTGTCAAGTTCCCCTGAAGTCACTAAAGAGACATTCAAAGACGGCTAACCTAATAACAGCAGAGCTGTGAGAACTGCCATTTCTCAACTGCGGAGTATTTCATTACCACTGGACGCTTGTCTGCTGTTGGCATAACTCATACGCTTGCGACCCAAACCTGCCAGCCGACACTAATGAGGGAAATGTAGACGGATGCGCCGAGAGCCCGAGTGGGAAAAAGTCCTTTATTGGGACGTCAACCGTTTTCTGCAGATGACTAACAGGAATGACATCTGGTGAATGGTATTGTATTCAATATTTTTGCCCTCGCATTCTCACTCAATCAGCTGATTAAAAGTTTTATTTTCCCCATATTCATCTTTGGTTTTGCTGTGAACAATTGACACATTGGCTGTTACTGGTGTTTATATTGTAATTGCTCAGAGTTGCGATGCTCTGCGCGACTCTGCCTCCTTCTCCACAGACACCAGTGGACTATGTGATTCCTGAGAGGTCGCCTCCTCCTTTCGCCCATCGATTTTCTCCAACAGCTTGTGGTCTAATTGCCCTTATCAAAAGCACGACCTGCTAAATGATGACTGCCTTTAATCGCCCGCTCCCTTGCCAGCAGCTACTGACATTTACTACAATTAATTAATGCGCAGACAACAGGGAGTTGGATTTCTGTTTTGCCTGGCTAAAAGGGCCGTTTTAGTTACATAACAAACCCCCAAGTCTCAAAGATGGGTTAGAAAATGATTCCTCCTCCACAGGCTGAATTATGATGCTTAATTCTTAGTTAAATGCTGCGTTTGAAAAAAAAAGAAAGAAAAACAAACAATAGACGTCCCCAAATGGGTGCCAGGTTAGCTCTTCATGCTTTAACCATCCTCATTTCTTACCCGATTGATTGATTCCTTCTGGTAAAGCTAGTGACGTGTTTTTGTTGACATCTTCTGCTCAGAAAAATAAGATTCCAATCAGGTCTGAAAGGATTTCACCTCGAATGTGAAAACCAAACCCGCAGTCACAGATTAAAGCTTGCGTTTCTGTCAAAGATAGTCATGATATTAAAAATAAGTTTTTAACTTCGACCCCAAGCCAAGTGCCTGATAGTAACCTCTGGTCCTGAAACTGGAATGCTAATCCCAGATTAGCTGCTAAACTCCTAGACTGTTCTATAAAATCTCTGTAGAGGGAGAAATCACACACAATAATGCCTGGAAAATGCACACTTCCTTGTTTATTTCCAAGAATTACACTAAAAAAGCAAATACAATCTAGCTGCAAATTACAAACAGTTGTCTTTAGGAAGATCCCACCCAGCGTCACAATGGGAGGCAGCAGAATCGACTTTTTTGAGCTTTATGTCATGTATATTGCTATTCCCTCCTCATAAACACACCTGGAGTATTGCCTTGATGAATCGTGGAAGTTTGAGGAATTCTGGAATCTCCTAATCCCAAAATGCTTAGTCATACAAAGCTGAGGTCCCTCCCCTGATATGACCATATATGACCAAATTCCACTGAAGACGATGAACAAGGAAAGCTTTCATTAAAACCTTAAAATCAACACTTCTGACAGTCTCACAGTTATTCTCGCCAACACTGTTGAACCGAAACTACAAAATGAATGAGTGATGTTTGTAAAAACCTACACTTTTGTGTCAGTGGGAAATTTCTTTTTTTTTTTTCTTTGGTTTAAGTAGTGATTGTTACGACTGGCTCAAGGTCATAACAAAACAGGAGACCATGCAGGGGTTAAAGTGTAGAAAAATAAATATTTATTAACAATAACAACCATGGATTGTAGATATCAGTATCAGTGGTGTAATGCAAATGTTTGGATGTGTTGTATGAGTGTATATGGAAGTGTTGAAGTGCAAAAACAAAGACAAACGCAAATGTGCA
>CAEGAF010121066.1:0-27272 GCA_903067075.1 Micropoecilia bifurca
CCAGGTAAGAAATACACATATATCCTTTTTAAAATATTTACAGGGTTGAAGTGAGAACACTCGGCTACGGTTTGTGTCATTTGTATCTGCATTACGTCTACTGTTGTTGAGAAGGAGCCTCTGGTGATATGATACTCTCTTTACTGGATGAAAGAAGTCCCTAAACTCAGTGTGCTATGTGAATGTAACCTGAACCACTGCCAGTCTAAACCTTGCCTCGTTATATAAATGTTGCAATAAAACTCATTTCCAGTTTGTCTGGGGGTGAAAAAAATCTATCGGGTAAACAAATTTATAGCAGTTTTGGTGCAGAACTTTCAGTGGGTTCTGGATTTATCAGTGCAGGCTGCAGTAGAGTGGGGCTTTTAAAGTAAAAAGAAAAAGCTTGTCTCAGGGGAGAGCTGCGTTTCCTTTGATTTATTCTAGCCAGCAGCTGGTGCTGGATTAGGTCAGAGCTGCTGACCTCCATCTCAATGCAGACTCCCCTCCCTGATAAGTGAGCTCTGTCCACGGTTCTGAACTCAAATCAGCTAACGAACTGAAAGTACAAACATCAGCTTGATGCTGTAGCAGTTCAGGCCTGGTTCTGTTAGATTGATCAGTAACCGTTAGGTTACTGGTTGAAGTCGGTTCAGAAAGGCAAAATGAAAAAGAAGAGTTGCTGAATTTCTCCAAATATAAAACAAAAAACAGAAAATGGAAAACAAAAAGGCTGCAAATAAAGTAGTCTGAATTTTTTAAAAAAGAAGTGATGTAAAATTGAGTTTAATTTGATCTGCTTGTCTTTATTTTTCTTGTCAGGCTTTTGTTTTTGTCAATCCGGATCTATGTCTTGTGGAAATATCATGGTTTATGCTTTGTAAGTGACTGTTTGCTTATAGATTTCATTAAAAATTTCTTTTTATATGCACATTTCATTAAAAAAAATAAAATAAAATGAAGCAAAAAGGGATAATTATTCTACAAGTAATTCACAAAAGAACCTCCTAACATCTGACACAGGAAGTGTAGGTGCCGTTGTCTTTCATTGAATGGACTGAGCAGTGGGTTGGACTGAGTGGTTAAAATAAAGACTTCTATAAATAGTAACAAATGCACAACAGGGCGGTTCTGATGATGCGGTCTGGGTTGGGCTCCAGCACCTCCTGATCAAAGGTCAGAAAGGTACTGGCTCACAATCCTGGTTCAGTGCTCAGTCAGGCCACATTTCCCCTCTGATCTGATTGAATTAAATTTTTTTTAACCTTAAGCATGGCTGAGGAGCAGACCTGTGTAATTCCAATATGGCTCCTTTAGAGTCATTGTACTGAGTCAAACTGGGTGTTTTTGACTGATACAGTATTATCTTCCTCCTTTTAGATATGAGGGTTTGAATCTGTTTCATCGTCACTGGTTGTTCTGGCTTTAAAGAAAATTTTGCAGATGATAAGATAGTTGATACTTCTTCACACATTTGTCAAGCTTGACTGGAGATGAAGGTTTTTCTCGTTGTGACGATGTCTGTCCAAAGATTTACTTACTGAACCATAACAATGCTAAAAATATTATAAATAATTTACTCTATTTGGATTTGCTGCCATCTGTTCTAGAGTTTTTTATTGTGAAAAAAGTATTTAAACTAATTTCTAAACTCATTAAAGCAAACTCTGATGAGAAAGTGAGGCATTTTTATTGAGTGCCTCTAGAGGAATATCTGGGGTGTTATGCGTTTTATTCAAGGTTGAATTCCTCAATGGGTTTAATTTTCTCTTTAATTGTGAGTGATTTCACATGAGTGCTGGTAAGTGGATTAATCCACTTGAAAAATGAGTGACACTCATCTGATTTGCAGCTTTCAGTTCCACTCCTTATTTTGGATGATAGATGAAGTGTCACTGCTAATGGGATTCATTAGAACAAGTCTTAACTTGTCTTTCAGCTCCATCCTTCTCACTGTATAACTAATTGTGGGTACGCTGGTCCCACTGGGTTTAGACAACAGTTTGCAAGCCGTTTCATTCGTATTTACAAGCTTGGAACGTCACATCTGGTGCTTTTTGTTTTCAGCCATTGTGAGACAACTGAAAGGATTCAGCTCAGATAGCTTACTCTCCCCCCCCCACATTATTCACACATTCATACATTAAAGGTTTTTCCATCTCTGTCTGGCTTTGAATCAATATAATTTCCATTCTGTCTGATTCTGAGAATCACCATAACATTAACATATAATGCTGAAGGACAGATGAGCGGGTTTGCTATGTGTTTTACAACCTGCCTTGTGTTATTTATTGACTAACAAGATCATTTACATTTAAATTTGAACTTTTTCAGCAGCTCACACTGAGAGGTTAGGGCTTGGTGTACAGGGCCCTGAATTTGCCTCAAATTGTGACGTGATTGGAGCTCGAGATAAGATCAGCATGATGGGAAACTGAGAGGCTGCTTTTTCTTCAAAGTCTGCATTTTTTATCAAATCCATTTTAAAGTTGTTTTTGTTAGCTTAGCTGACTGTAATTTTTATTATGATGACAATGCATATATTGAGCCGGACATAGCTTAAATTGTCAGTAAGAAGCTCCACCTCATATATAAATGTTTCTTTCATTTTATAATTATGAAATCTTAATTAATTATAAATAATTATAATAAACACAACACAAACAGCTACTTTGTATTTGTTTCATCAATGCTATTGGTACCAATTTTTTTTTTTAAATTACCCTTTTAACAAATCCAAAATCCTCCATTGTAATGTTTTTATTGTTCAAAGTCTTTTCAATGGGATGTCAGAGAAAGTGCTTGGTTTCAGCAGCTCTACTAAACATTAAGCTCAGCAGCTGTCCCTTCCCCACCTGTTGCTGCCCACTGCTGCTCAGTTAGTTGTAGACTCTTTCTGCAATTTCCCCGTGCTTAGAAAAATACAGTCAAGCAGAAAGATAATGATTGTTGGTGAATTGCAGGCATTTTTACTAAAATAACAGATTTTTATATATAAAAATAGCAACAATCAGTATTTTGGCATAGGATTCCTTTAAGAAAACATAATTTGTATTTATGATATTGACCATCAATCATGTCCCTCAAAAATATATTCCGCTCACACATTATAACTGCAGTTCTGCAGTCTAAGTGCATCGATAAGGAGGAGCAGTATTGGTCTCAGGTGTATGTTTGTTGGAGATGATACATTACAGAGACCATCTCACTGCTAAAGAGGAACAGGAAGAGGCTCTTAGAGGTTACTGGCCGCTGATTGTCTTTGCTCTCCTGGGGATCCTGTTCATCAGTTTTATAGGGTCAGTGAAAAAGCTCACAGCCAAACATTGGATCAAAAAGAACCCCATGTTGTTATAGTGACTGTGTTTGTCACAAACAGTGGGCTTTAATTTTTAATGTATGTGTTTGTGGGGTTTACAGTCGTAAACATTTTCACTGTGTATTAATACTTTACTAGTTCTTGCAGTAGACCTTAAAAAAACAATATTAGTCATATTTTTGTTTTGAGATGAATGTTGTGTCTCAGTAATAACCACAAGCATAAGCTTTGTTGTAAAACAAGAAAGTAATTTTCAAATTCATTTGCATTAAGCTGCCTTCTTAAATGAAGTAAGGTTTCTATTCTATGAATGACAGTGACTCTTTTTACACTTTTTACTGTTAACAACTTGATTTTTTAGACATTGTTTATTGCACACCAGTGTTATGTATGAAAATACCAAGGATTTCAAGTAGATTCACCGACTTTTCATCTATGATCTGCCAACAAAATCTAGCTACAGAACAGAAGTATGGCAGGATATTGTAGATGATATGAACCAGTGATGCTGCAGAGACTAATCGGATTTAATAATCATGACTTTTTCCTGCTGCACACATCGATGTGCTGCTAAGCCGCCTCTATTCCTCAGTTTTATGTGTGTGAACGATGGCTTCAAAAGGAGCCTGTTTGGATGGAAGTAAGGTGAAAAATATGCATAAAATGTTTTTTTTTCTCAGACATCTAAATGTTTGTATATCTTGCTTTTGTTTGTCAGTTTTAAACACGGATGGAAATGATGCTTAGAGCCTTTTGGGAACATTATGAGTCATTCTTGTCACTTTGCTGATTGCCAGCAAACTGTGTAGTTTGCAATCACTTTACTACTTTGCCATGCTCTTTTCTCTATGATGATCTTTTAGCCTGAAGAGTTTTCATTCATGAGAACAACAACAGAGGCTTTAATGTGTGTGTGTGTGTGTGTGTGTGTGTGTGTGTGTGTGTGTGTGTGTGTGTGTGTGTGTGTGTGTGTGTGTGTGTGTGAGGGAGAGAATGTGGGAGTGTTTACCTCTCTGGGCTTTTAGCAGCTGCACTGTCTCTGAATGAGTCACTTCCATTTTGGCCCACTCAGAGTTGTGCTCAGCTAATGCTGCTCAGAGTGTGTGTGCACACTTAGACTCCAGCAGCTAAATAACAGGCTTCAATAAATTCCCTCACCACTCTGCCACCACTCATTGATTACAAACATGCATGGATGCGAAGCAGAACCATGAGTATGTATTGATTCAATTCGTCAGACTATACTTTAAGAAATAGGCTTTGCTGCACTCACCGAATTATATTCTCAAGCACAATTTTCCACATATTATGTACAGTATGGGTGTTTTAAATGCATTCTTTAAGTGCATTTAATTACTATCAAATACCAGTTGATATCATAGTAGTGTAATGTAAATATCACTTAAATTTCCTAGTCCCAGTCTGAAGAAAAATAAAAAAACCTTCTAAAACTTTTATCTGATCAAACATTTTTGGGTTCTCTCTGTTCATTATAGGTTTTGGTAAAATGTCGACTGTCAGATACTGGATAACTTTTTTCCCCCAAACAGCCAGACAGAATTGACAGAAAAACAGCATATGTAATTCTTACTTTACAATCTCACCTACGCCTGAAGTCTTCCCCCTGAAACAGTGCGAGGTGGGAACACAAAGAGAATAAAGTTGTAAAAATTAAAAGTAAGCAAAATATTGACAGTATAAATTAATCAAAGTTACAATAAAAGGTGTACCCAAAATACTTTTTTGCTAGCCTTGCTTTTTTGATCAACCAGTCATTACTTGCATAAGGATTAGAGGTGATTTAATCAAATGTAATCAAATATGTGTACATCCTTACCTTATGTCCAACAATTCTAAACTTAGCAAACCTTTCATAACCGAGAGAGAGAGAGAGAAACTTAGCTGTAGTATTCTTGTAATCTACTGAAGTCTCTGTCTTGAAAAATTTATTTTTGAAAAGCTACTTACGTTATTGTGGTTCCACTAACTTAATTTAAAACACTTCACTGACGTTGAGCACAGTGAAATTTAACTCTCACGGTTACTGTGTCCACATCAAAGAGTATTTTAGCACATTGGTGCAAAACTGATAGGAAAAATGACAAATCTTTGAATTTCCATCCAGTTTGTTAATAATCAGCTCTGATCAAGCTGGAAATTGACAGAACTTGTACAACCGTCTTTTTTTTTCTTAGAATTCACTCTACTTATTATTTTATTTGTTACACCAGTGATGTAACTTTGTAGCTTGATTCACTAAACATCAAAACATAATTTATGCTTTATGGCGTTATGTTTTTATGATTGGTGAGTTACCAACATTAGTGCAATATAATGACGTTTGATTTCATTATTCAGATATGAGACCTAAGATCAACCTCACTTGGAAAAACGACTGCAAAGTTCCAGCACAATGTAGTCACCTTGGTGTTACTGTTATTCATAGAACATCTAAATTATCTTCTTAAATTAGGTTTAACAATGTTTTGACCAGCTCTAGGCTGTATACAACTAAATTGCTTCACCAAAACAACAAAAAGGAACTTAGAATAAAACCGCAGAAAGAAAAACAAACATAATTTTGAGATTGCTTTTCAGAGTAGGGGAGACCTGCAGCGTCGGTCGTTGGCTGTAAATTACTTCCTGAGGTAATAGGATATAACAGTGGGGTCAAACGGTGTGAACCCTGTAGGGAGAAACATGATTAGATGATACACAGATGGCTCATTCTGGGAAGGAGATTGTCTGTCTGTGAGTATACACAGAATTTTTCGTGGGTTTTGTTATCACATAAAGTGGTTGAGGGAACCATCTTGATCAATGACTCAGCATGTGGTTATTGACTTTTTGTGCAGCCATCATTGTAATTGATGTAATTTATTTTGCTCTCATTAAATTAAACTGTTGAAAATATTTTGCAGAAAGATATTTAAACATGTATTTTAATGAATTGCTAAAGGAATAATGGAGAAAGGTTCACCTCAAACTTTCAAATTTCCACATCACAAAATCGTTTTGATCTTTTGAAAGAAGCAAGTCTGACACCCTGATGCTGACTCTGTGTGTATTCCACACAATGAGCTTTATCTGACCACCCATGTGGATATCTCCTTTATCTGCCCTTCCTGTCCATCTTAATCTCTGTCATAAACACAACTTTCCGAATCATCTCTGCGTGATGTTGAGGTTTATTTTTTAAGAATGACTGCATGTGTTCAAAGTCTCCACCTTTACACAGGAAGCTAATTATTGACGGGCTGATGTGCCCTCTAAAAGGAATGTCAAAGTTCTTTCTTTGCTTAGTGGGAGTATATAAAAGGCAGGTGAGACAGCTCGACGTGTCGGGTTTCTACGTGAGCAAAGACGTGAAATTGTCAGCTTTCTCTGGGCATCACATTATCAAGGACTTTGCAGAAACAACACCGAATGGTCAGTAACTTCTCTGATCTGTGTTGATATATTTATATATTAATATAGGCAAGGGATTTTTAAATAATCATTTAATGATTCAGGTTAAAATCAATAATTTTTTAGCAGACTTTCATTTCTGCTTATCCAATCCAATGTATCAGCTCTTCACTCTTTGAATTAATTCTGCACTTTTGTAACGGTGATAAAGAAAATTGAAACTTAGGTTTTAGAGGCTTTTCAGTCCATCCTGAAATGCTTTGAGAAAGGTGGATGGGATGGTTACATGCCACTCAGTGGTCACCATATTTCTCCAGGACAGTTATTATTGTTGTGCAGGAAACATTTTCTTACATTGTGTGGTGGGAGACAGCAGAGGGTGACAGAATAAGTCCGAAAAAGATACAAAAAATATTTTCTGTAAACCTGAATTAGCTTATTGTGAGTAAAGTAAACACTTTGTGTATTACCAGGTGTCATTCTTCAAAGACGCAATCAGTTTTTATAGACCTTAATAAATGGACTTAGCAGACAATTACTCTACAAATGCAGAATGCCATGTCCTTTGATTTTGGAAGAATATTTTGAGTACGATGGTTAAATATCAATGAGTGTTCAAACACAAGAGTGATCCCAAACACATTAAAGCTAGATCAGAATACATAAAGAAGAAACACATTAGGCTTTTGGAAACGCCTTCCCTCAGATGCTCTGAAAATATAAAGAATCAGGCTGAAAACCTGGTCAACTCCAGAAAACTAATTTTAAAAACTTCTACAATTTGTGCCAAAAGGTATGATCAATTATCCAGTCAGAAGATCACTAGACTTGATATTATTTTATACTACATGAGTATTTAGGGAATAGCCTATAGAGAGACTTAGAGAGAGCGTAATATATAGCATATATAGTGATTTATATATATATGCTTCAGCCTGTACATACACTTATGAGATTCGTGGGATTATAGAGAATCTACACTAAATTCAAACATTTTTCCCCAGTTCTTGATTTTTTTTAAATAAAATTTTTATTGATTAGGCTATATGATCAGTTCATTCTGGAAAAAGAATGGCTCAAATAAAACATTCAAAGTCTCAAATTAATTTGACATTTCAGCTCATGATCGTGGTATGTAAACTTCAGACCAGCACTATACTTGTCACAGATTTCAGTACCTTCTAAAAAATAGTAATATAAGTATATTTTGGGTACAATAAAGAGCTTCAGTGGGGAAAAAAACCTTTGTGTGGGAAAACTTGTGAAGTATTTGTTTAATCAATTGTTTTATGTAAACATTTGTTGCTAAAATATGTCTACTTTTTAGAGGATGTTTGCTTGCCCTGAGTGAATTGTGAACTAGTCTACTTATGCAACCACATGTACATTCATCATTAAGTGACGACCTCATCAGTAATGAGGCTGTAAGCCATGACTTCACTGAAAACCCTGAAAGCTGATTGGACTGCATACAAAAACACACGCACCAAGTTGTTCTGTGTGTAATTGAAGCAGGTATTGCTATCAATTTTAGCATCTTTATGCGAGATGGTGAGATCATTTAACACATTGATAAAATGATAAGTGAGCTTTGCCCACTGATTTGTAGAAATAAAACTTATCAAATGATTATTAGATTATTTTCCGTTGTGTCAAACATTCCAATTAAACACACAAGCAATTTTTTTCTGAATTATTTGGCTCAAGAGCAGATGTACAGAAACAACAACAGTTTATTGCAGCTGCAGACATGTGGAAAATATCTACTGATGAGGCATAAATGCTTGGCTCAGAACCAGAATTTTATGGAACTCATCATAGACACAAAGATTACATTTTATATATATAATTTGTGTCTACGTCTTTGTTTTTGCTGATCGACTAGACATTGAATGTGTCATTTCAGGGCTGTAGAAGCAGAAAACATGATCATGTGTGTCAATTATTGATGACATGAATTAAAGAGGACGAGTTCAGTTGGAAGGTTGTCTTGTTATGACAAGCTGTTTTTTAGTGTGTTTGAATTGTAATGTAATTTGAAAGTCTTTCAACTCTATTTTATCTATTTTCACTACCATCCATACAGTCCTACACATTTGCATGCTAACAAATAGCGTGGCCAACTCACTATGTGTTTGCATAAAACAGCAGAACTGTTTAGTCAGATGAAATGACTCAGGTATACATCTGTCCTTCTGGTTTTCACCAAAATTGAAGTTGTCTTAGTGCTACTTTATTGGGTCAGTTCATTTGTTTCTGTGACTTGTCTTTGACATTAGACTGCATCAAACCTTAAAAAGTTTTAGCACATGAGTCTGGTTTGCTATCACCTCTATCTGTTTATACAGCACAACAAATTATTGATGAATGTTGCTCTAAATATAGACCTTAAATAGGATGAGGGCAGCAGCACAAAGTTTGTCCTAAGGGGAAAGGAAAGGCTCGATTGGAATAATACAGCCAAGAAGTGAGTGTTCAGGGAAGGGGGGTTATGTGTGTGTGGTTGTGTGTGTGAGAGAAAGAGAATGTTTTAAGGGGCATAAATCACCAATTAATCTCTGGCCAATTAATAGGCAGGTCAAACAGAATGTAAAGCAAGAGGTATGTTACTTTGCATGCTGCTTGTATTTCTATTGAGGCCCTGAGAGGTGAGTTGGTAGGACTGTAAAACATAAAATTGAAACTTCTATGATGTCTTTGAGTCATGTGTGTTCAACAGGGGAAATTTAATACAGGGTTAAAAAAAGGGACTGTGGCACTTTAACTTAAAGAGGTTGAGCAAAATGTTGTAAAAAAATAAATTTATAGATTTTGAGTCTCAGTCTGACCTGATAGGTGGAGTTTTTATGTTGTGGACTTGCTGTTATAGCTTCACTTTTGCTTTGAACATGTACCGTATTTTCCGCACTATCAGGCGCATCTAAAAATCTTCAATTTCCTCAAAAGCCGACAGTGCGCCTTATAATCCGGTGTGCCTTATATATGGACCAATATTGAGCCACAACAGGTCTAGCAACTACGATAAGCAGCCGTCGACTTCATTTTCACCTGTAGAAGAAGAAGCGCGCAGTGCATGCTGGGGTTTGTTAATAAAGTTTGACTGACTTATCTACTGACCGTCTAGAATCAGGTCATCTGCAGGTCATTTAGCACCACGTTCTCCACGAACATGCTGTGCATGAACGGAGAAGGGTGACCATCATCCGGTCACGTCCCGCCCCAGTCGCAGAAGGCTCTCCTCGCCGACCGGAGTCGGACTGTTTTGTTGACATTTCGTTTAGTGCTGCTCCGTCTAGTGGATGCATAACGTAACTCCAGCCTCTACTGTAGCGTCTATTCTATGCGGCTTATAATGCGGTGCGCCTTATATATGAAAAAAGTTTTTGAAATAGGCCATTCATTGAAGGCGCACCTTATAATCCGGTGTGCCTTATAGTGCGGAAAATGCGGTATTTTCTTTCTGTCTTCAGAGCTGGAAACTGCATTCGTGTCCTGAATTCCACCTCAATCTATGTCTCAGTTTGGTATAAGTAAACAGGAAAGGGAATGAACAGGTTTGGTTGCAGTGTGAAAGCAAACCACACCAGCTGAAAATCTCAATTTTGGTCCCCAATGAAACCGAGTCTGCAGGAATATTAGATGTAAAATGATCCTAAGTAGTGGCCAAAATAAGTTAAGAAATTTAAACATACACGTGCGCTTCTTTCTTTTATTTTACACTATACCTTTTTCCTATAACAAAGTGCTGAAAAAAGGTGCTGTGCAGAGAGGCATAGTGTAGGTGGAGAACAACGGCGGAAGTCTTTGAATGCAGTAGAAAATCAAGCGGCCTGTCTATCTTTCACTCCACCTTTCCTCCCCACTGAACTGGACAGTCAGCAGAGACTGAAGGCCGTCTTTGCTCCTCTTGTCAGGCTGTGATTCATGTCAGCCTGGTTGGCTGAACGATCAGCCAACAGAGGCACAGCTCCTTAAAGCTGCCAAAGCTGTGGATCGGTCGCATTGAGCATAGTATGTTTTTGCTCTGAATGGCAACAGAAGTTAATTATTTATCATTTTATAGCTTTTATGTCAACATCGCTGACATGCTCACTGGTCACGAGGAAATTCCAAAGAGCTTAGGTATTGCATGCATTTATTCTGAAATTGTGATAATATTCTTTGAGTTTCATAATTGCTGCATTTTATTGATAGTGTAAACCAAGTCCTCTTTATCAATAGCAATCTTGTTTGTCTCAAGATGTTCAAATTGTTAGATGAAATATTTTACTACCTAATTCTAAGATATGATAAACAGAGATTGCAAGTTTCTATTTTTGTGTTTTGGTTTTGGAATTAATTGACTAATGGTAATATGATTTAAAGCATGTTATGAAATATAAACTTAAAACTACAGTTTAAGTTTTTATTCTTTGGAGGAGTTTTTAAAATGGGACAGAACAGAAAAAATGCTCTCAGATTTTTAAATTGGTTATTATCGTATATCTCATGTGATGTAAATTTTGCTGCATATTTTTTAAACGTTTTGGCAGAAGATAGTTGATTTTCTTTTATTTTTCTCTGGATTATAATATGTGTGCTGCTTATAAAGATGGATAACCTGCTTCAGCTCTGGTGAAAAATCATGTTAAATGTTAATTATTCCTATAAAAGTAAAGCTGTGTGTTCACTCTGTTGATTGAGCGCCTCGTTCACCCACACCAAACCTTCTGCGGTGCCACCACATAGCAGCCGCACACCTACCCCACCCCCCTCTTATCCTTGCCCCTGCTCTGGGCTCAGCCATTGAAACACAAGGATTATTGCTCAGTCGGTGGAAACACAGACACATGTAAACTTTACACAGAACTGCAGGCTGAAAGACGAGAAGACACAGACCTATTTCCCCCCCGCACTCTGGATGCACCACTGAGACGACTGGCAGCACCGAGCAAAGCTCAGCAGACAGGAGGGGTGGCAGTGAAGAGCAGGACTGCCTGCTAGAGGAGCCCACGTGCTTCTCTTTCCCCCTCTCTCGCTGCACCCTAAGCTGCTGTTCATGGAGGACTGGAGGTAGGCTTTTGTTGTTGTTGTGGGGGGCTGTGTGCCCCTGTTCTCGGGGCGTCTTTGCTGCTTTTGTGTTGGGCTTTTCCTCACTTAGACGTGTTGATGCAACTGGCTTTTGCAGTGATGGGGATCATCTGAGCGCTTGCATTACATGGATGCTCTTGCTTGTTTGTGAATGCCATGGATGCTGAGCAGTAACTGCTGTCTACTTTAAGAAGAAAAGGAATGAGTAAGTGGAAGTGGTGTGATGGTAGCCAAATGTTAAAGGATGCTGCTTGGATTTGAGTTTTTGCCTGTTTCTTTAAACATGTTTGGGTTTTCTCACTAAATTCTGTATTATGTTGTTAAATTCAGTCAGTTTATTTCCTTGGAGTTTGGAGAAGCAAGTCAGTGATTGTTTTCATATTCTGCAATCTGCCTTTAAAATAAGCCAAGGCTGAACAAAAGCCCCCCGCTCAGCATGTAGCTAATGGCTCAACCAAGCATAATAAACACCCACTTCTTAAGCTCACTCTCTGCAGAGCTTCACTGCAGAAAAAAAACAACATTTACTATTTCCTTGAAGCTGTTGGTTTAGAAGGGAAACTTCTCCCAATTTAAGAAGATTTTATGTTGTTTTTGGAAACAACTTCCTTGTTTCAACTCTGCGTTTCATTGTGGACTGTGTTGTTCCATCCTCTGGTCCATGGTTGACCCAAATACTCGCACAGCTCTTTCCCCTCCCCCTGACCTCAGATCAAAACAAATCACCGCTGCTTCCTTTTCTATTGTTTCACAGATGCCTCTTCTGTATCAAACTGGTTTTTACAGTAACAGTTTTTAATTTCAGATCTTTTTAATTCTACCTTTTTATTATCAGACACAAACAGGAGTTGGAATCCACCAGTTTTCTAAAAAGCTGCAGAGAGGAGATTTCCTTGGACAAAGAAACCTAAAGAATAAATGTGTGGCTGCTACTTAAAGTCACGATGTCTGAGAAACAACAACAAAAAATTGCTTCACTTTATTTTAGGGGATGTTTATTTTGAGCTGGACACATTAGACAATGCTAAGTGATGTGTTTGTTATAAAGTATTAAAATATTCACAACTAAGACCTAATTTTTTAATCATGTGTTGCTTTCATTTCCATGCTTCATGCTGTTTATTGTTATTTCTGTTCTGTTAAGGTTGCATACTAAACTAATACAAAGGTTGGTTATCTGTGAACCAAACAACATGTAAAGAATTAAGCAAAATGTGCGGAAATTATTTGATAATCACAAAATAAAAGCTATTTTTCATTATATGGGCCTGAAATTATTGATAATATAAATATATTGCCTCATTTTTTAATCCCTCCTCTTTGGAGAGGAAGAGGTCCTGTGTATTTATTTAGCTTAGATGCCTAATGTCTGTCTCACTACACTGTCAAAATGTTGAAAGTAAAAGTTTATTCTGATTTATTAAGAGTGAACATAGTGCCCTGATAAGTAGATTGGTTTTCTTTTAAAGATTCCTCCTACTTCTTAGCCGTTTCACTTCTTAGTAACTCGTGGAGTCACAGACATAAACACAGCATTTATCCTCTTATTTAGCTCTCAGCAAGAAAGTAAATAAGCCCATTTCTCAAAATGCCAAACTTCATATTTATCACGCAACATCTGCAATGTATCTCCGGACATGGTGGTCCTTCCTCGACATGTTAAAAGCCTGTAGCAGAAACGCATCGATCAGCACGATTTCCAAAGAAATGCTTTTCCTGTCACATCCTCTGTTGGTGTTTAGTATTCAGCAGAGGCTCCATGTAACCTGCCGTCTGCGCAGATGCAATGAAAGCAGCTTGTCTTCGTGTTGTTCTGTTTCATATTTGCCATCCAGTTCATTTGCATTTTCACTTTGCATTTTATTCTGATCTCTCTTATGCAGGTCAGTATTTGTCTGTGTAGCGTAATTATGATTTGCACCTCGTGCCTCAAATGCCTACTTTCATGTCTGGGATCTACAGTTTGTCATCTTACATTACGTAATGACTGGGATTCATGCACAAGTATTTAAAAAATGTAGACGGCGTGTTGCATTTATTTTTGATGGTTTCATCTGCAACTGCTAAGTGGTCATCAGCTTCTAGCTCAGTTCTTCCATCTACTACAGGCGCAATATTCATAATATGATAACTGTGTTTCATTTGAAAAACATAACACAGTTAACTCCCTTTCATATCATAACGCAAGTATGATATGAAACCTGATATGTTCAGGTTTAAGTTTTGCCGTAATGTGTGAAATAACTTGTTTATCACTGAGACCATCACTGATTTCATTTGCACTGATTCTGTGTAAATGAAAGCTCTTTTTAAATCTATATCACCTCAACATTACCAAACACCAACAAACAGATGATGTGACAGGATTTCACTTTTTATGTAGCGAAATCTGATGGTTAACATGTTAAATTGTTATTCAAAAGTTTTAGAGAAACTCATTTTTTCTTTCCATCTCACTCATCCAGGCTTAGGGCTCACATTTCTCTCATCTTCCCCAACAGTGCATGAGGAATACCACTCTGCTGCAGACCCCTACATCCTGAAGCCACCCCGCCAAATCTGGGACCATGTCTGGAGGCTACGACGAGTACGCCAGCCAGGAGGAGGCCACGGACAGTTTCTGGGAGGTGAGGAAAAATGGGGCAGCAGCGTTTGACAGATTAAACCTGAGCTCAGAGTGACGCTGCATTGTGACGAACTGCCAACAGACCAACCTCCTCTGGGCTGGTGAGAAGAAATACGATGCGTTGTCTCGTTTATCAGCGTTGCGTAGACTCACAACGGTACATAAATCAGGCATGTGCTCAACAGTAAACATAGCATCAGATTTATCACGAGTGTTGCGGCTCGGATCTTAGAATTGCTCATACTTACTGAGCTGGTACAGACTCACTGATTGTCAACAAAGTGACAAACTGTCTCATCCTGAGGCCATTATTTAAAAAGGAAATGAGTAAGCAACTAAATACATTCATTCAACTGCAACATCAGGAGGTTTTCATCCTGTGTCACTATCTTTGGCCTTAGCCACTCTTATTATATTTTTCCCTTTATAGCTTCATTATTATTGCACCTTTATACTTTTGAAGTCATAGTTTCCAGGTATTTTCTCCCTGTTTATAACTACTTCAATGTGCTCTTTAAGCTCAGTGCTGACTTTTATCTACTTCTAAGGTTTAAGATCTTTGTAGTTGTCTGCAGTGGTAGATGCGTCAAACTGTCAGTTTCTTATAGCTCTGAAAAGTTTCAGACAAGTTTCCTTTCCTTAGAAGAAAGTTTTTATATACGCTGTAAAGTCTTTCAGGCAGATTACAAAACATCCAAAGCTGATGCAAAGCAGAGAGTTAATAAAACTGTGAATTAATGATGCACGGAGGAAATATAAGGGCTAAATGCACAATGTCGTCTAGCAGTGAACAAAGAAAAGAGAAAAAAGATTAAAGAAATGAACTGTCATAATTCTGAATAATAAAAATAGAGAATAGATGGAAGTGGAAAAACAGATTCATTTATGAATCCCTTCATATGTAATAAAGATTCTTAACAAAGAATCTTACAACAGTAGATATTAATTATCCAGAGTGTGGGTGGTCTTTACAAGGTATTGATATTGGACCATGCAAAATTAGCTGGCAAGTCATCAAGTAAGGTTCTGTAACGCTATTAGGACCACAGCTGCTATTCTGACTTCAGCCAAATTGATCTCAACAAGCTATTCACACCCATACAGCAGATACATCACCACACATAGATTCTGCAAGTCGAAATTGAACAGGTAAGAGACGAGATGTGCTGGTTGCTCGAAGAATGAATGAAACTTTGCGTTTTTTAATGCAAAATATATCTACATGTCCAGGAAAACAAGTCATGGACATGTTTGACCAGTCAATTTTGTGCAGACCTTCAGGCGGGTCTTTTTCTATGTAACTGCAATAAAAAAGAATTAAGAGAACCAGAATATACATTTCCAACGAAAATACAAAGCTCAGTTATCATGACACAAAAAGAAGATTTGGAACATTTGAGTTGAAATTACAGTCAGTTTATCAGAGCCAGGACTGTTTAATAGGTGAGACTGGCTGTTCTGTATCCTGCATAGCCCCGGCTGGAATAACACCACAGATCATAGCACAAGTATTAATTGTTCTATAACCCTTTACTTCAGAAATTTTGTAAAACTAAGTTACAAACAGTATAAATGTTGTATTGAAAGCCATTTTTAAAGGTAAAAATTGTTGGATATATTTATTTCTGAATAAACTGATTCTAATATCACGGAACATATCATTAAATAAAAATGTTACTATGTTGCGCCATTGGTGTCATGGTAATTTTGGTTTCTCTCACAACATTACATCAGCAACAATGTTTCTTCAGCACAAAGAGTCCCATGTTATCTGAGCTACAGGTTCCCTGAAACACATCCATTATTCATGAGAGCTGGTGACTGATCACAGTGTGCTAAGCTGGAATAGATTTACCTCTCCTCCAAGAACACAGCCTGCCGAGTTCCTTTACTCTCAGACATTTCACATAGAATGAAGATCCACAGCAGATGCTTTATTTCACATTTTTAGATTTAATATGAAATCTCATCTTAGACTGAATTTTCACCTCGGGTTACTTTGGTCTGTGCCTTCAGAAATCGGCAGGAGCGGGGAAAATGTCTCCCTTTACCACTCAGTCACTTCATCACAGTCTAAGCATCACAGCAAAGATGCTGCAGTAGCGCCTGGTGATTGCTGACTCGGCTGGCTGCTGCTGAGGCAAAGGTCTGGTGTGGAATACTAGTATACGGCCTCAGCTGCTTCCTTTTAGTCCCCACTTACTGTTTGTTGAAAGTCATTTACAGGGTGACTTGCAAGCAAGCACTGCGTAAATGTTTTCCACTTTTCTCGGTCATGAAGGTGGAAAATAATGGCTGTAAACAGAGGCTTCAACCTCTCTTCTTTATCGAAACAGCTTTGTGTCTCTGGGGAGAGCTATCAGCTCTCTGGGAGGTGGCTGCTCCTGTTGCTGTGGAGGGTTGTAAATTATATGACATTAAACCAGCCCTTTCTTTTGATTGCATAAGTACTCACAGAGCAGCAGCAGCAGCGTCTTCCCTGCTGCTCCTCCTGCTGATTCAGTTCATCTCCCACAGGCTGCGAGGAGGAAAGAAGTGACATCTCACACAGTGAACTTTGGAAGAGTGAAATCACAATGCCTCTTAAGCAACCACCCAAAATCTGGCACTTACAAAACCAGGAACAATTTGTGTTATGAACATTTGTATGTAATTTACATACACATAAAAAATAATAATAATAACAGAAAAATGAGACTTGCTTCACAATTTCCATATAGGTAGAACATATTTTCTGAGGTTGCAAAATTTCTGATACTCCATATTATAACCAAGCTAAAAAGTAACAATGTAAATGCCTTTAGTTGGATGCGGTTTGGAATTTGTGCAACTGGATGTCTTTCAGTTTTACGCACTGGACCTTAAAAGTGATAATTTCGTTGTTTTTTTTCAAGCAGCGTTTCTGTTACAAAACCCAGAGATGCAGTTAGACAAATTAATTTATATTAATTGTCATTTCAATAGGACTGAACTTTACTGAACTGAAACAACTTAAATGGAATTTGAACAAACTGAATTCCATATAAACTGCAAATGAATTATACTTGTTTGCAAAATGTCTTGAGATAAAATTGGTGCTGAACTGGTAGCATATACTGTATAAATTGCAATTGAACTGGAAATACATGTAATGAAGAGATCGTACGAAGATTAATGAACTAGTGTTTGATTTCAGAAGGATTGGCAGTGAAATTAGCAACATTTTATTTTGAAGACAGCAGACAACTTGTGGAGCTTCAGTAAACATATTGCACTGGTGCTTTGTCTTGTATTGAAGGTTGGGAACTACAAGCGCACAGTGAAGCGCATCGATGATGGTAATCGACTCTGCAATGACCTAATGAACTGCATCCAGGAGCGTGCCAAAATCGAGAAAGGCTACGCACAGCAGCTCACTGATTGGTCCAAGAGATGGAGGCAGCTGGTTGATAAAGGTATAATAGCAACAACAATTGTTTTTCTATTAAGCTATTAGTTTGGTTTTTTTAGCCAAATAAATTTAGAATGGACATATTTGTACTATATGTTAAAAAATATGACTTCAGATCTTAATTCCTCCACCAGGTCCTCAGTATGGCTCAGTGGAGCAAGCCTGGATGGCAATGATGAGTGAGGCGGAAAAGGTGAGCGACCTCCACACAGAAATGAAGAACCACCTAATGAGTGAAGACTTTGAGAAGGTGAAGAACTGGCAGAAAGACTCGTACCACAAACAGATGATGGGAGGATTCAAGGAGACCAAAGAGGCAGACGAAGGCTTTAAGAAGGCCCAGAAACCCTGGGCCAAGAAGCTGAAAGAGGTGAGAGTGAGACTGTTGACATTTATTAGAAGGTCACTAAAATGTTACATTGTTTCTTACTATATTCTACTCATGAATCAGTCCTGTTTAGAAAGGTTTTAAAATCCTATTTTTCAGGATGAACAAAATTTGTCTTAGAACTTCATGATAATGCTCTACTGTTCTAACCAGTCTGCTTTTGAAGACATTTGTACTGAGTGCAACTGAATTGAAAACTGACTTTGATTAAATGACTAAATGTTGAACTTTTTCAACAAACAGCACTTTACAGCGTCAGTGTCTGACAGATTTACTGCATAATTTACGAAACTACTCAATTAATAAATCGCTTAATCATCTCAGTGTTTAAGTATTTGAGCTGATTATTAAAGATTTCCTGATTAAACTCAGTCATCTATCAGTAATGGCAGTAATCTGCTTTTACATTTTTCCTTATACCATATGTCAACCATAAACCAAGGTCATTATTTGCTGCATGTCATTTATCTGATTTCACGTTGGGAAACCATGTTTATGATATGCGATAATCCACCTAAGTAGTACTTCTTAGTTCTTAACGCAGATTTTCTGCTCAGGTTGTTTATGTTATCGTGTGTTGTCAGGTCGAGGTTGCTAAGAAGTCATACCACATGGCCTGCAAAGAGGAGAAGCTAGCCGCCACCAGAGAGGCCAACACTAAGGGAGACGGCACGACGCAGGCAGAGCAGAAGAAACTGCAGGACAAACTGGAAAAGTGCAAACAAGACTCACAGAAGGTGAGCTAATCAGCTGCAACGCCTATGGGTTCATCATTATGTAAATATTATGTCCTATAAAAACCCTAAATGCAAATGAGCTGCCATGCTATTTCAGAGTATGAGGGTTTGAGTGAGTGTGGCTTGGTTAATGAGTGACTGAATGCCACTCCTGCTCTTCTCTGAATCTTGTCTTTTCTTGAAGTGGACTCTGATCACTTTTTATTACTAGAATCATCAAGCATCTGATTCATTTGCTGTCTCAGAAAAAGAACAAAAAAAACTAAGACTCTTTCTGGATTAATGTGGCTTATGTGTGATTGGAGAGACAGAAGAAGAAGATGTCAGTAAAACACCAGTCATCCCAATCATTTTTAGTAAAGACTTTACTAAAACTATTTTTAAAAATAATCATACAGTTTTCTGTTTTGTTTTTTGGTCTGATGTAGACGAGGGAAAAGTATGAAAAGGCTCTGGATGAGCTGGAGAAGTGCACCCCTCAGTACATTGAGAACATGGAGCTGGTGTTTAACCAGTGCCAGCAGTTTGAGGAGAAGAGGCTGAGCTTCTTGAGGGAGGTGCTGCTGGATGTCAAACGTCACCTCAACCTGACAGAGAACCAAAGGTGAGTCAGCGTGAGACGGAAAGAGAAAGACAACATCCAGACTCTGTGCTCACACCAAATCCTCGTTTTCTGTACACAGTTATGTCACAATATACAGAGATCTTGAGCGGGTGATTACTGCAGCGAGCCCTGAAGAAGATCTGAAGTGGTTCGGTAGTATCCACGGCCCTGGCATGCACATGAACTGGCCAAAGTTTGAGGTGCTGTTGTTTATTTTTTCCTGTTCTCGTACATGTTGTTTTTCTAATTATTTTTATGCTTTTTGGGTTTAATGTGAAGTACTTTGTGATTTTAACCAGAGCTCAGTGCTGTTTAAATTGAACTTGAATGTATTTGCGTACTCAAATTATTTGCATAAACTATCAAAAGGAAGAAGTACACATTGGAAATGAAAAACGTATGCACAAAATGTATGTGAATTTTATTTTATTTTTTTTACTTTACGGCAGTTTAGTTTTGCTTCGTGTGCTTATTTATGTGCACTTGTTAAATATAGATTGACAACTAATAAGTAATACATTTTTCACCATCATTCATTCAGTTTTTTTACTACTCTGTTCATTGAATTTTTTTGCAGGAGTACAATCCAGATCTTATCCACACCATCTCTAAGAGAGAAAAGTCAAAGAAGTTCAATGATGAAGTCATGCTGACTAATATCAAGACTCCAGGAAGCAACGTTCAAGCAGAAGACAGGGGAAGGTTTGATCTTTATCCTTTTTAGCTCATCCAGTTCATTTCACTCAGCTCTTCCAGGCACCAGTTACGGTTCTCGTCCTTCATTATTACACAGTCATTCATTTCCCAGCATAACAGCACAATCGAAAACAATGCACATATATTGTCAACAATACCAGGACTCATCCAGGTGTTTCCCTCTTCCTTTTAGCGTGAGCAGCTACGAGAAGAACCAGGCGTACTCGTCCAACGAGTGGTCAGATGACGAAGGGAAGGGCCTGAACTCGGGCAGCGACTCCAACGGAGGGTCAAACCCTTTTTATGAAGAATCGGGCGAAGGCGTCAGAGTCAAAGCGCTGTACGACTATGAAGGCCAAGAGCAAGACGAGCTTAGCTTCAAAGCAGGTGAGTGCTTTGAACAGGAAGTGCAGTGCATCTGTATTTTCTTCTGTCAGCTTTAATGCACGTTTTTCTTCATAGCATCTGCAGACCAAATCTGCAATTTGGTCCAAATTTTTATTTACTTTAGTATCCTATGGATAATTAATTATTGCGGTTTTTATGATGTAATTTTATGGGGTCTTTTGTTTTATTGTTTTCTTTTGCAAAACCCCAATTCTAACTTAACATACGCATAAACTGTGGTTAAAGATTTTATTCAGAAAAACAGATATTAAAAGATCTAGAAAATACACCGGAAATACACAGAGTTGAAAAAGTATTCATGCTCCTTTAACCTTTTTGTTGTTTTCACTCTAAAAGCAAAAATCTGAAGCTATTTTACAGGACTTTGTTTTGTTCACTTTGGGTTATTAAAAATTATTCCAAGCTTTGAACATCAGACAAAGCCTGGTTTTTCCATCATCTGACAAAGGAAATGGAAAGAGTGTGGACCATATTATCCGCCTAAGCTAACTAAAGAACATTATTAATCAGAGAAGCAGCCAAAACTGTCATGACAAACTCTGGAGGAGCTCCTCTGCTCAGGTGTGAGAATTGATCAGTAAACACAAAATCAATATTCTTCCATCTTGACAAGTTGCGGGAAAGAAGACGATATCATATGACAGAACCCAGAATTTTGGCTGAAAGTGAATACAGTCTTGTGAAATGTTTCAGAAGACTGTGTGCAGTGAAAAGGGGGTCATTCAAAGTGTCTCCTGCTGACCTTATGCAATTTATTCAGTATATTTCAAAATGTGGAATATTTTTCTTCACTGTATAAAATGCATTCAGGATCAGAGGATAATTCTTTTTATTTTTTTTTTTACTGTATTTTAAGCTGAAGTTATTGTGCTGCAGTAAAAGGTGAATTTATTTTAAGGATATTTCGCACATGCTTATGGGTGCCAGTAACTGTGGAGGAGGCAGATTTTAACTTTGCTCTAAAAGAAAATCATCTGTTTGGAATAAATTGAGGTGAGATATCATGGCAGCTTATGTTTTGTAGCACAATTACTTTTCCAGTCACACCTCTTATGAACTGTCAGGTCTTGTCTAAAGACAGTTTCCTTTTCAACACCATTTGTCATGCTGCTGGGACTCAACACTCATCGTTCTCATCCCTTTGCATCCTGATCACCCCATTTGTTCCTTCCTAACCTCCTCATTTAAAACTCTAACTCTTGTCATCACACTCTTTCAATCCAATTGTAGTTCACTTTTTTAACAGAGCACAACTTCACAACTTTTCAGAGCACCAAAAAGAAAACCAAACTAAAATTAAACCATAAGTAATTCATATCAACTCACAAACTGTCTAGTTGACTACCAATGTTAATCAATCCAATCCATCATTCTCCCTTGTTGCTTTCACCCTTCATTGCTTACCTCATCTCCCCCTTCTATCCATTCTTCTCTATTTTTGCTGTCCTTGTTTGTTCCAGGTACCATCTAGGGGAGGTCCTAAGTTGACCAGGTCATTTGGCCCATCCTGAGTCTCCTAGACAGCAATAACAAGACTCCCCAGACGAGCCTCAACCTTCAAACTCATCCATTATATCACCCTCAGTCATAAATCACTGACATACCTGCTTATTTCCACTTTATTTCTTATCATTGTGGCTGATGCCACCCAATGGCTCTAACAAAATATTAGCAATGTTAGAAATTTTACCAAAACCATTTAAAATGCAATATATGCAATCTTTATGGTTTTTAAAATTTCTTAAATTTTAGGGGAAAAAAGCATTTTAAACTCTTGTTTTGTAATGTGACATATAGTCAAATGCAGATTATCTACTTGATGCATTTTCATTGATTGGTTAAATTCGATGCATGCACACTATGACTGGGTTGTTTCCACGTTTGAAGATCACTGTATTGGACTGTAAAGCTGAGAGCTCAGCATAATGATAACTGCAACAAGAAAAAATATACATATTTTTTTAAATAGAAAAGCACATAAATCCAAAAATACACTGAGGTGGATAGCTTAGACTCTCAGGGTGGGTAGCTTCATATTTATTCACCTGGATAAAAGTAAAAAAATGTAATCAGCAATGATAGTATGAGGAAACACTGTGAATGTGGAGCAGTTGGTACCTTGTGTTAACATTTCTGGGCTGCAAAAAGGTTATTTGACTGTAGTGAACGGTGGCTAAATTTGATGCTGTGATCCAACAAACCTAGTTCTGTGCCAGTCTTGGGTTTATCCCTGTTTGTCTGCATCATCTCAAAGCTTAATTGTGTGATCCAGATCCTGCAGCCATGTTTCATTAAAAATAATATTTCACCACTGTCCCAATGTATCCTTCATGTTTTAAATTCACCAAACAGTTTATGTAAAAAAATGTTTGCTGCTGTCTGTCCCTGTTGTTTAGCTGGAAAGCTGTAAGTTACAGCAGATAACTTGAAAGAAACCCATGTAAAATTGGTCCAACTCTTAGAGTAAGAAAGCCAGAAACAAATTTGCAGAGTGATATTTATGCATCCAGACAGCAGTTACAACACAGAAACTAGCTGGAAGTCAGATAAACCAGGTTGCGCCTGAACCACACAGACCTTTATCAATAAGAGGATCGAATTATCTCAACTCAGACTCCAGAACAAAGGGTGACAAAGACATGCAGTCTTACCATATTTTTCATGGCGGAACTATCCATTTTCTCCAGGGATTGTTAATAAGAATATCCAGACAAGATGCAAACATACACAACAGCATATATTTATGATCTGTAGTCTTGAGGGGAAAAGTGCAATAATTCAATACATTAAATAATATATGTAGTAATGTGACAGTACTACTGCTAAATCAGTATTTCAGGCTTTATATAATGATTTCATAGTAGCCATTGGAAAAAAGACTTTTTCTCAGAATTTTTTTTGCTCAGAATCAGAATTATTTTAATTATTTATGCAGCATCAGGCAAATCTAGTCTTAAAACTCAGATCTTCCACACCAATTTGACACTCCTTTAATGTGGATAAAGTGCAGATTTACAAATCCTGCAACAAAGAAGACGTCGTTATGTGATTATTTTTTATAAGAGCAACATAATTTACATACACCTGTTAATGTTTCTTTTATATTTTTGATTTGAAATAAATTGACAAAGAATCACCATAACGAGAAAAAAGTCAGAGCTTTTTATTTTCAGCGGACATAACCCTCTTCTATATTTTTTAAAAAAAAATTTGATAAGATATTTATTTGTTACATTGTGTCCCTTTTGCAAATCAATAATATCTCATCAACAAATTTGGAGAATTTGAAATAACTTTCACACAAATATCCACATGAAAGGAAAATACGCCAGGCAAACATAAAACTCCAAAGATGCTATAAATCCTCCCGATTTGGAAAATTGGTGGCAACTTCCTTTCATGTCCTTGTGGTCAGCTGCAAAATACAAGAAAGAGGCGTTTCATTAAATCCCCCTCCCACTTTTTTGTCCCTTTTTATCAATCAAGGTGATTTGCTGACGAAGCTGGAAGACGAGGACGATCAGGGCTGGTGTAAAGGTCGCCTGGACAACGGCCAGCTTGGTCTTTACCCTGCCAATTATGTGGAGCCGATCTAAACGTCCCCAGCCGAGGACGCTCGAAATCCGGACTGAACTGTCCACTCACGCCCGCACATTGCCAGAGACTTCAAAGCAAATCTTTCTTTTCCCGAAAAGGAGCAGCAAGCTGTCGTCATGGTAAAGAGGATTGCTCAAACTCACATCACCTCCAGTTACAACAACTGAAGCGACACGTTGTTGTCTCTGAGTTTGCTGTCAGCCGTGATGCTCTTCTCTCATGAGAAGTCGAATAAGGTGCCGGGGTATCAAGAATGAGCTGTGCATTTATGTATTTTAATCTCTTTTTTACCATCTGGATGCTTGTACAGTTTGTTTCTTTATAAAGTACACTGTTTTCTTCCTTAGTATTTACACTACGTTTAGCCTTTTTGGAAGTGTATGTGCGTTTCATCTTGTAAAGTTCAGTTGGAGAATTTAAAACCACTTTCAAAGCTGCATGGCCTGCAGAATGTTAGCTTTGCTTAAAATTGGCATTCAGGATCACATAAATGTAACAAAATGCCTCCCAGCGAGCAGAGGGACAGGAACAAGACAAGTGTATCATAATTGTCTAAACACTTCATTTTTTTCTTTTGTCACAGAATCATGTGTGAAGTCCTGCATACAAACTGAAGGCACCAGCGTTAAGCTCGCGATATAATCATTGGAAAGTGGAACTGACCTTTGACATTTGGAATAAACTAAGCGGACTTTTTCGATGTCAAATAACTGTTACTATTGCTGGATAAGTAGGCTTGGTTATTTTGAATAATCACGCTTACAAACAAAACACATAAAATAGCTCAACTTTATCGTGGATCAACTGTCCTGTTGAAAACTCACCATGGGCATAAACAAGGATGTGGTGCACACGTTTGAATTTATTCAGCAATGGGACAAAATTATACATATAAGCCCAAGTGTATACATACACAACCAGTAACATTTGGTTAAATATCCCATAAAAAGTTGGTCTTTATAGATATCAACAAGCTTTGGCGTAATCTGACTGGATGTTTGATTATTCTTATTATTGAAATTTGCTTAAACTGTTTGGGTTTTTTGTTATAGACTCAGCTTTTAATTATAGTTCATATAATTTTAGTGGGGTTGAAATGACAATCTGCCAGCCTGCTTCATTTATTCGGTTTGAATTCCCAATTTTGTCTATAAATTTTGACCCTCTTTCAGAGTCAAATAATAACATTGATATGGAATAAAATTTGGATCTGATCAATGATTAAGGGATTAAAATTAAGAAATGTAACTTTAATTGCAGGAATTTTTGGAGTAGTAAAAGTCATGCTTTCAACTCTGAACACTATAACTACTGTAAAGAAACGTGGAGGCAGATTCATGCTGTGGGGCTCCATCCAATTTGTTCACCTTCCTTCCTCAGATCAGTATCAGTGTGCGTGTGTGTGTGTGTGTGTGTGTGTGTGTGTGTGTGTTGGAGCTTGCATGTGTAATTCTGACCTTCTGTGCATTAGAATAATTGAAAATGAATTCAACAGAATTTGTGCACCCAGTTCCTGTTATTTAATCAGAGAATTACGTATGACATCATGCCCATTGTGAGAATATGCAAACCTTCCATCAGCTTGGGATAAGTTACTACCTGGAGTGTATAAAAGAACAAAATCCACCGGTTAACCTCATTGAGAAAGTTCTCTACCAAGAACACTGATGAGTCTGCTGCTCGTTTCACAGCCTGTTGCTGCATTGCTTTATTAAAGATAACAGAAACTCACAGTTACTCTCAACAGAGATTTTCTCGTTTGAAATGGAGTTCTCTGTCAGACATTTTTTTCTTTATGCAACGCTCCACTTTTCCCATTCACTGCGACAATGTGCCTAACTTCTCTATCACCTTTTATTTACTCTCTTCTTTTCCTCCCCCAATCAGATGTGTTGATAATGCAGCCTCCGTGATCACAAGCTGCCTTGTAGACATCAACTCGTAGCTATTTTATATGGAGATTAGCCACACTTACTAACCAGTTTTATAATTTATTTGTTCCTGTAATCAGTGTGGACTGTTTATTTTGAGCGAACGTCGGTGACTCGCAGCTCTCACCCCCTGTGATTTTGTGCATGCTGATGCGCCCACACGCTGTTTGCTGAACTGATCCGGCGCATGGTTTTGATTAGTTTCCATCTACTTATTGGCTGAGGCTCAAGTTAATTAAAGCCCCAGGTTGTGTTGATGTCTGTTTCTTTCTTACATTTTATCTTCAGTCAGGAAATTCAGCATATGTAGCAGTGCTGTGTGAGAGGCTGGTCTGATAGCTGCACATGCCAGTGCAGACTCCTGTTTGTCTGCTGTTTCTCACGCAGACAGGAAAAGCTGCAGAGTTAGAAGCAGAAAGAGGATCCATCTGAAATATTGATGAGACACCAGACTTTTCTGCTTTGAGAGCAAAAATCATTTTTTTCACACAAACCCCCGAAAGTGACACATCTGTTGTGTTGATGCCTGCGTATGCTTCTTTTTCGTGCCTGCCTCTGTATGGTGTTGGCGCTCGATTCAGAGAGGTGAAAGGTCTCTCCAGAAACTCTCTGCCATCAGTGACAGAGAGCTTACCTCTTCTGAATCTGACTCCAGCTCATCTAGATCAGTTTACATCGGCACAAGGACTGACTGATGAACCCGCAGATGGAAAAGCTTCCGCATCTCAGCTGTCGTACCTGTGTCTTTGTCTGTATTTGAAACAGGATGGAATTGTTTACGTCAACTGTGAAGCTCCTGGAAGCCAGTAAATAACAACTTTTTCTCTTGTGCTTTATTCTGCGTCTTCAAAGGAAACTTTTAGACAACTAGATGGCTTTCTCTGTACTTTTAGCATAGTGCTGTAATTTCCAAACTGTAGTGCCTGTTCTGCATAAATAATAAAAAAAATTAATCTGAAGTTCAAGACATACATTGAAGTCTTTAAATACAGACCTAATCCTAAGATATCTATCTATCTATCTATCTATCTATCTATCTATCTATCTATCTATCTATCTATCTATCTATCTATCTATCT
>CAEGAF010121088.1:0-10105 GCA_903067075.1 Micropoecilia bifurca
GCCTCCCTTCTGAAGCTGCTGCCCCCGCGACCCGACTCCGGATAAGCGGAAGAAAATGGATGGATGGATGGATGGATAGATCCACGTTTAACCAGAAACCTTTACTGAAAAGATGACTTTACTGAACACAACTGAGATTTAATTTGACTAATTAACCTATTAAACGTCTTGAAAGAAAGTGGCCCAGGTCCTGTTATTTTAACGTTTTGGATCTGTTATGAAAAGAATCCATTTTGTAGAAAAATAAATAAATTTGATGACTTTATTTGCTTGATTTTAGTTTTTTTAGTTTGTCCCATGTAACAAAAAAATATGGACACCCCTGTTGTAGATATTAGCTTCTGCTAAGTTTGGGTAACATTTTATTTGATGGGATGTGAATAAGACTAACATGACACTTTCATAAACATGACATAACACCTTTTATGAACAATAAAGGAGTCTTTATGAATGTCTATGACAGTTTTCATGAAGTGCAATTCGGTAAATATTGACACTTTTAATGCAAAGTTGCTTTAAAACTCCATTAAAAATGCCAACGTTGCATTAAATTGTCATTATTTACAAAATCATGCAAAGTTGGCACCTTTTATGGAGTTTTAAAGTAACTTTGCATTAAAAGTGTCAATATTTACTAAATGACAAGTGTCATAAATATTCATAAGGACTTGTTCATGTTCATGACAGGTGTTATGTCATGTTTATGACAGTGCCATGTCAGTCTTATGCACACCTCTTCAAATGCATACATAAGTTTGTATTTCCTTTGTATCAATGTATATTGGGGAATTTTTGGTGTTTGAACTATTAAAATAGGAAGTTAGTATTTTTGGAGAAGGTTTTCAAGTCATCATGGTTTTTAGGTATTCGCCTCTGGTGTTTGTGATTTATTCACATGAAAACCCACAAAAATATAAAACATAAAAAGAGGATTTGAGTTATTGTAGTTTTTTCAGTTTGCACTGAAACTAGAAAAACCAAAAACCTAAAATAATTTTCAGCTGTTTTACTCCCAACGACATAATACCTCCTCTCCCGTGCCCTGCAGCGTGTCCTGATCGATACTGTAGATCTTCTGGTGCATATCCACTTTCTGCTTCTTCTCATTTTTCAGCCGAATGAGAAGAACACGGAAACTGGACCCGCCAAGATCCAAAGCCAAGAAATCTCCTTGTTCTACAAAACAATAAAATGGTGTAAAAAAATAAAAATAAAAACAATTCCCATCTAACAGGAGCAAGGTCATATCCGAGTAAGAAGCAGCGGACATCCCGTCTTCTCCCTCACCTGTTCCGTCTGGCGTGGACCTGACGTACGTCGGCAGCATCTTGACGCTGGTCTGGTCGTGCGTCTGCTTGGACAGACCCCTTGCCATCTCCTTCGTCAGCCTCCGCTTCACCTCCAGCAGCTGCTCGCGGTTCAGCCGCAGGGTGTCGAGGATGCGCTGCCGCTCGGCATGCTGGGTGGCGAGTCGATACGCCACCGCCGTCACCATGGCCGCGCCTTTCCCGCTGCCGTGCTGCGACTGCAAGAAGCGCACGTCGCAGTCTGGCACGAGGCGCCGCACCATTTTGTTGAGCTTCCTGGAAAATCTGTTATCCAAAAGAAAATATTATTTTAATAAACATTGTGCCGTTTCTCAGTGAACTTTCATGCTAGCTAACTTTCCATCAATGAACAAAACAGCACAGATGGCACAGACGACAAAGCAAATCGTGTTGGTGACTCAAGACTTTTAAAAACCCTCCCAACTTGTACTAAAGCGTTTCATCTCTAATTATTTTAAGCCAGAACGGAGCAAATAAACTACCCAGAGGAAATCAAATTGAAAACCGTAATAAACGATGAAATAATACCAGTGTGTTGCGAGTATGAATAATTCATGATTATATTCACAACTGTACGTATAAATATGTGTGTACTTGCATAGTGAAAAACACTTTTGTCCTGTCAGGCTCTCCGAAAAGAGACAGAGCAAGGTGAATTTTAATGAGAGGGGATCAGGGAGGATAATTAGGTCGTGTTCAGTCGACTGGCCCAAAGCCGGTAGTTTAAATTCACCAGAAAAGACTTTCAGCCTAACTAGGTCTTTGGCTCCATCCTGAGTATCTAACAGAGAAAATGACAAAGCCTCTTCCAGGCACTGGAGTCCTGCTATGTTTTACTACATGATCACCAGGCTGGACAAATATCTTTGAGGCAAATAAACAACTTTGTAAGCTCCAACTCCAAGTCAGTCAGGCAAAAACTGATGACAAGGGAGAACAAATCCCCTTCTGTGTGAACAAGCTCTAATTATGTAAAGAGAGCTTAAACAAACGCAGAGATAACGTGTTCTTGTTGGAACAATTCAATAACTTTAGCTCAAATACACTGAGGGGGCGGGGAGGGGCACGCCGAAACATTAGACTAGACTCCTCGTTTAAGGAGTGAGACACACACACACACACACACACACACACACACACACACACACACACACACACACACACACACACACACACACACACGTCGGTGTTCTGGGTCACTTACTCCGGATGACCCTTGTAGACCGAACCATCCACTCCGATGGTGATGCGCAACTTTTCGGCCGCTTTATTGTCCCGGATCTGTCGCATCACCGCCGCCAGGGTGGAGGCGCACAGGTGTGCAGCCCGGGTGGAGACAATCTGGCAAATCCTACGAGTGGCGGCGCAGTCTTCAGTGGACGGGTCCAGGCCCAGGCTGCGGAGAGCCTTCTCAGCGCTCGCCAGACCTTCTTCATTTCTGCAGGCAAAGAATGAGACGTTCAGCTTATTTCTGATCAGATTCCACAGGCAAGGACATGAATTCAGGGAGATAAGGACTTCACTTGTCAGTAGGGCCTGGACTCTAGCATGTTATTTTTGATTAATTACTTAGATTTAACATGTTGAAGTTCTTATGCATTTTTTTTATAGATCCATTTTTTTTCAGACAAAAGTTCCTGCTGGAACCTTTGTAATCCAATGTTTCCAGTACACCTGTACGTCCAAGCGACATCCTTAAACAGCAATTGATGATAAGGTCGCTCCTCTCGGCCCACTGGGGTTTAATTCCTGCTTCAGAAAACAAACTGATGCCAAGATGAGTTAGCCTGTCAGTGAAGCTATTCAAACCTAAAATCACATCTCAGACATCTAATGCTAAAGTTGCCGTCCACAGTTCAGATTTCTAAAAAAAAAAAGGTTTTTTTACGATTCCGAAATGAAACTCACAACACTATAAAGTTTCCTGGTGTTATTCCTAAATTAGCGACAGCTGCCTGAAGTTTTCCAGCAGGCATCCTGGTCAGACGCTTAAACCACTGAAGCCAACACGTGTTGACGTACGGGAACAGTTGCTTTACTCTCAGTTTCCCGAATAAAGCCAACAGTAAAGCAACAGGTTGTAATCTACATCTGCTGACCGCTGGTGAAGGTCAGGAAGTAGATGAAGGTTCAGCTCTTCTTCTTTATGAACCACAACAACCAGATTACTGCAGACAGAACCGCAGTGGATACATCTCATCCTCAATCTTCTTTTAAACACTTTACAGTAAATCGTCACGCGATTAAGTGTACTTTGAAGTACAGCTGCACAGAAATCTTAAGCTCAAAACACCTGGGATCAGACAGCGGCACACGCACACACAGTCTTGTTTTCATCACTTGCGGGGACTTTACATTGACTTCCCTTAATTTCTACAGTCTAACCTTTACCCTAAACCTAACCATCACATACCTAACCACTAACCCAAAAGCAACTATTTCCCTCAGGGGACCAAGAAAATGTCCCCACAAGGAGCAGTATGGTCTTCATAACCCCACTTTGTATCTCATAAGGATATGAAAACCTGGTACACACACACACACCACTTCAAAGTTGATCCAACATCATTTAACTTCTGTCTTCGTTTACGTAGTGCCTTCCAAGGCAAAGCGTTCTCGTCAGTGTCGTTTGCTTTAAGGATGAGCCGTTCCAGACCTCCAGCACGTTCTTTTCCTCTCATCAGAGCCGCGGTTTGATCTTTGCTTTTTTTATCCATCAGAAGAATGGAGCTCCACCACCGCCTTCTGCGTTTGCTCTCATTAACTCTCCTATTTATAGCAGCCCTGGATAACAACACGTCGGCCTCCTGGGAAGCGTTCTTCACTTACCTGGATGTTTCTCACCGTTGTGCGTGTTTTTCTCTGTGCATACCAAACTGTTACATTAACCTCAGGTTGTTTGCACACCTCATCACATGTAGATTAGTCTGACGTTTTTGCTCCGTGAAGGATGGCACATTAAAAATAAGAATTACTGCAAATGGTTTGTATTGTAAGCACAGTTTATCATTAATTATAGTTAATTTCACGTTTATTTGCATATTAAACTATAAGCTTGCAAGCACCTTTTTTCTCTCACTTTCTTAACTTAAATTAGACCAAACTTTTCTTGCTTTAGCTCAGTCTGATTTGCCCAAATTATTTCTGTTTGCTAAATTCTTCAATAATAAGTAAAATAACGTCAAATTTGTTCAAATCAGAAGTTTACACACATTTCGTCAGAGTTTCTTGCCTTTGAACTTCCACAAACATCTGACAGTACAGGCCCATTCAGTCAAGAAATGTTTCTGAAAACTCAATTTATTTGAGGAACTTTTTATCACAATGTGAAAAATGTAAAATGAAATAATTATACATTAATACTTATGTTTGTTAGTCTTGTTCTGTGTGTTAGGCTGAAAATATTTGTTTTGTATGCATTAACTGGTGAATAAAAAAATGTTTTAAAATCATTGTTTCTCTTATTTATGATGATTTTCTACTTATAGTTGATGAAACAGCTTTTAAAATAGAAATATTACATTAAAAATATTTTTCAAAAAGAGAAATGTCTCAAAAGAATCTTTAATAAAAATCTTTAACAAAAGTTATTTTCCAAAGGCTACTCCTTTGGGAAGTATATGTTCCTATGAGACTAACAAGACTCATAGGAACATATACTTTATTGAATATGACTACAGTTTTCTGGAATTTTGTCCCATTCCTCCCTGACAGAAGTCAGGTGTCACTGAGCCTAGATAGGCACAAAACAGGGCCTGACATTGGCAAAAGTTGATATTTATAAAACACAAACTTGACGAGAACATATGTGATCTTTCTCTCAGTCCAACTCTGACCCATCCAAAGTGAACACTTGTTTTGGGGACAGGGAGATGGTCACTGATTGACCCCATCAGAAGCATTCAAAAACACATTCAGCCACATGCTTGCATTGGTAAGTCTTAACTACACATATGCTACAATAAAGAACAATAAGGCAGCTTCAATCCTAACGCAAATATGACACAATATTGAAACAGGTGTCTGTTAACCATGACATCATCATCATAATCTGAGTTTTCACCAGTTGTTTAGTAAAACAAGAGTTTAGGATATAAACTACTTAGCATTAAAGTTGGGAAGTATAAAAAGGTATTTTTTCCCTCTGCTTATCATAAATGCTGTTTAATCCCAGTGCTATCTTTCTGTTCTCCAGATGCCAGAGAAAGTACTGCACAGGATTAGACGGATGGGATTAAAGAGTCTCCAGCTGCTTTCAGATCAAAGTTTGGCCAGAAACACCAGGCCACTAATCTTCGTTTTTGGGACATTTTGTCTTTATCTATTTGGAAAAAAAAGTAGAATACTGGTGATGCAGTAAAGGAAAGTAAAACGATCGAGCAAAAAGGAAAGTCGAGTGTCTGTGATTCATGGAGATGATGAACATGTAACCACCTGCTTTCTCCGCAGTTTTGCCACGTCATCCTCTCACGTTTCATCCTTCGATCCAATAAAATTAAACCGGCAGACGCATTTTAAACACAAGCATTTATAATAGATGATATGTCTGTTCATTAACCTTTATTGTGAACTTTTTTTGACTCATCTTTTTCTCTATTGCATTTGTTGCACGGTAAAACGGAAATAACAAACAGTTTTGTCTTTCATCTTTTATGTATGAGAAATATTTAAAAATTCATTAGAAAAATACCCAAAATTACATGAAGTTATAACACAACATCCTGAGCTTGTCTAGGTTTGTGATGTTGTTGAATGAATAGTTTGAAACTGTCGAAAGCCACTGAAGTAGTTCCTTCCTACTGTATAGTTTAGAGCTGTTTTAAGTGGACATCATTTATGAGAACATCACACAAATACTAACTTGTCGCTCTCAATGGCGTAGATGTAGTTGGTGCTGAAGCATCCAGAGGTAAGAAGCTGTGGCGTGGTCTGTCCCTGGAACAGCAGCTGCTTTCTGGCCATCTTCACCAAGATGAGACGCACCAGCTCCCCCATGTACATCCCGCTTATCATCTTCTCAAACCTGAGAAAGGTACAGACAAAAAACACACCATATACCAGGTATTTACATACACTGAATAAAAAGATACAAACTCCTTTTTTCTCACTTGAGGAGGACATCCAAAATGTTTGACCCAAGTCATACATTTTAAAAGATAGTTATCCCTGATGTACTTTTGAATTTGAGAAAAGTTACCAAAAGAAATCTCTACAAAAATGTCCTCATTAACTTTTCTGGCCTCTAGCAAATAGAAATGATTTTGGTAATTCCCATTGAGCTAAAATCAATCAATCAATCAAATTTTATTTGTATAGCACATTTCAGCAGCAAGGCATTTCAAAGAAACAGAATAAACAGTGAGAAAGAGATTTTGTAAAAGATTAAAAAAGATAAAAAAATAAAAACATTATTAAAAGTAAAAATAAAAACATTAAAAACATCGATCCACGTGAGGATTTGCCCTGGTGGGGTCTCCTCAAACAGAGTTTTAGCAGAGCAACATCTTACAAGGATTACATCATACAGGGATTCTCAAACCTAAGACATTAAAACCTGCAATTTAGCCATAAGCAACTCTAAACAGGTGGGTTTTAATTTGAGACTTAAAGGCATCCAGTGTTTCAGCTGTTTTACAGTTTACTGGAAGTTTGTTCCAAATTTGTGGTGCATAGAAACTGAATGCTGCTTCTCCTCGTTTGGTTCTGGTTCTGGGGAAGCAGGGCAGAACCAGAACCAGAAGATCTGAGAGGTCTAGACGGTCTGCACTAGCAGATCTTTAAGGTATTGTGGTGCTAAACCGTTCAGTGATTTATAAACTAACAACAGTATTTAGAAGTCTATGCTTTGAGCTACAGGGAGCCAGTGGAGAGTCTTTAAAACTGGTGTTATGTCTCTATCTTCCTGGTTTTAGTGAGAACATGAGTTGCAGCTGTTTGATTGATTTATTAGTCCGACCTGTGAAGACACTGCTGCAGTAATCAATGTGGCTAAAGATAAATGCATGGATGAGCTTCTCTAGATCTCGCTGAGACATAAGTCCTCTTATTCTGGAGATGTTCTTCAGGTGACAGAAGGCCGACTTTGTGACTGTCTTAATGTGGCTCTGAAGGTTCAGGTCAGAGTCCATCACTACTCCCAGGTTTCTGGCCCGATCGCTGGTTTTTAGTCGTAATAACTGAAAACCAGTTATTACAAAACCAGAGTCAAAGCTGTGCATTGACTCTGGTTCGCTCATCTTTAGGTCCAAAGATAATAACTTCAGTTTTGTTTCTGTTCAGCTAGAGGAAACAAAACAAAAAACGTTGGGTTGGTTTTAACATCAGAAACTGAGAAAAAAAAAAGTGTTTGTAGCTTATTATCAGGTGTATGTAAACATCTGGGCTGAACTAAATGGATTGAATTCATGATGCAAGAACTTTGATGCTTCTCAATATATTCTCTACTTGCACTTTAATTTCCAAAAGGCAGCCTCTGCAAGGTAATTCACATTTAGAATCAGAAATGTTTTAGTGATGACGCATGCTGATAGACATCTGTCTGGGAGATTTTTTTAATAAGATGAGAGAATAAATTAAGATGCAAGAACACAAAAATACCATCTGGCTGACATTTCTTTGCGAATAAAATGATTAATTATAACTCCTGCTTAATTTAAGTAATGCTGTATAGACTCACAAGTGCTTATTGTGGACGGCTCGCACGCCTTCACATCCACCTCGTGCTCGACAGTCTGGCAGATCATCAGCTCCATTTCCAGTAAAGATAATTAAATAGGCATTAAAGCTGCATGTTTCTGAATTTCTTAAGTACAGCTCCAGTCGACCTTTTTTAAGCCATTCTGATTTTAAAATACATAATTATAGATAAGACGTTCACAGAAAATGTGAGAGCTGAATATGTCTTTCAAATTTAATTACAGTACAGGCTCGCAAAAACCCACGTGCATTGCGGGGCAAAGAGTCTTGTTTAGAAAAGACAGCACAAGGAATTACAGTAGAAAGAGAGAAATGGAACACCCCCCACATTTATGAATAAACATTTGCTCATTGTCAACACGTAGCCAGGTCTTTATAAAAACTAAAAATATATATTTTGTGCACACTGGATTGGTTTCCATCCACATAAAACCTGCACTAATACGTTCCAAGCACCATTTTAAACACGCCAAACCCCTAGGGGGCAGTGTAACTTCAAGCTAAAATCAATGTTAGCCAATCAGATTGCTTATACTTCCCATTACAAATTAAACACAGCGCCAGGGGTTTTGTTTGTGTGGTCAGATATATAGCTAGAACTACTTTTAAATAGTATATTAGAATATAAAGTTGTTTAAATGCAAAACAATGCCGTAAATCGCCATGTTGCCATGTACTCACGAAAACACAAATACAGAGTTTTCTTAAATATCCACTTTAGTTATAGTTTTTAGAAATAATAGTTTTCAGTGGCATTAAATAGAGTTTTTGCATAGATGAAAGGCCAAAATGCATAAAAATTTATTCGTTTTTCCAGATATCCAGCAATGTGGTGAGTGAAAGACAATTCAGGTTTGACTGGCATACTGGTTATAAATTTGTCCTTACTTTGCAGTCTTATTATTACCTAATTCGTAGTTCCATTTGCCTTTAACTTGATGTTACCACCCATGAATTTCTCAACTGAGGGACAACAATGGATATTTATATTCTATTCACTTCATTGTTTTGCTATACTTTGCTGCAATGCATCAACTCAGAGCGACTGAAGGAAAATTCATATCACACCTTTCAGAGTTCTGGTTGCAAAAACACAAACAAAAGTGAGCTTTGTGGTTGTATCAAGATAAAATGAGTGAGTTCTATGGTAATATAATGCTGAATATAGCAAGTGTGGATGACTCTGTTGTCATTTGTGACCTGCAGTGAATGTTTAGAATATTTAATGCAGAGTTATACTGCCCAGCATAATGGAAAAATAAATAAAAATACAAAAACAAAAAGTTTAAGAACTTCAAATTGCTTCCAAGTAGAACAAGGAGGCAGAGTTAGATTGGTTTCAATCCACCAGGCGAAGGTTTATTTATTTGTTTCTTCTGACATTTCTTCTTGTCAGTATTTGAAAGTCTGAAGAGCCTGAAAAGGCTCCGATGAGCATATTAAATTGAACTGACTGCGTTTTAAAACCCACTCTTATCAAGGCTACCCTCCTTGCAATTTTCTTCCACAGGAATAAACTAATAGAGTGTATAAGTGCCGTATTCACTGTTTGCTTATAAGTGCCTACAGGTAAAGTGGGAGGCGTTATCAAATTGACAGTCAAAACAAAAAATAAATCCCTCCCAGCTGAGGAATAAATAGATAAGCAGAATGTGTTCAGCTACAGTAAATGTAATCAGATTTTGGAGGCTTCACAACAACAGCATGGTTTATATCAGAAGAATAAAGCAATTTTACACTTTCTCATTTCAAACAGACTAAAAGGCAAAAAGAAAATTAGAGATGAATTCTGCCAAAAATAAATAAAAGGACCAACAAAATATTTAACCTCAATTAATTAAAAACTGATCCCATTTTTAAAAAATTCTTAATGTACTTTAACAGAATATTTTTATTGATAGTGTTCTAACAAGCATTGTGTTTTATGGACAGGATAAATACAATAAATGTCTCGTGAAACAGTTGTTTAGATGTGCTATACATTTTTTAAAACTGGAATTGAACACCCATTTCGGCCGCTTGTATCCGTGATCTCGTTCTTTCGGTCATGACCCAAAGCTCATGACCATAGATGAGGGTGG
>CAEGAF010121091.1:0-12727 GCA_903067075.1 Micropoecilia bifurca
TGTGTGTGTGTGTGTGTGTGTGTGTGTGTGTGTGTGTGTGTGTGTGTGTGTGTGTGTGTGTGTGTGTGTGTGTGTTTCTATGTTTGGCAACTAATGAGTGAAATTCTATAAAAAACGTCTCTTTCCTGCCTCTAAATCTTACTTCACCTTTAATGTACTATAAACTAAGTATTTTTTTGCTGCATTAACTGACCCAGGTGATAAACAGCATCTTAAAATGAAGGGTGGGTTAGTTAGTTTCACTTTAACTAGTTGTTCTCATAGACAGACGTAACAATTTCATGTTTAAAGTTGGGAACATTTTTATTTCTTTATTCCAACAACTATAAAACATATTAAAGATGACTTTTTTTCAGAATAATAATTCATTAAAACAAGACTTATATTTGAATTTTCATAAATTGATGTTGGTCAAATTAACAAAGAAAAGGAGTGGAAGTCAAGTCAACAAGAAATATTCTAAATGTTTTTAAATTTCAACCATACTTATTCCTCTATTTAATTCCTCTGAATAGTTCTCAGTTTCTTTTGTACTTTTCACACAGTTTTTCTGAAGAAGATAGCATGTGAACTCTGACCCCTAACACAATTTAATCCTCAAACTAGACCCAGTTGCTGAAGATGCATTTCTCCATCTAACCTGCTTCGTAGGTCTCATCTTTGCTATCTCTGACCTGGAAGAAACCTGCGTCTTCAAGCTGCGTCTGCAAACTGCATCTGCTTTCTACATCTGGAAGCTGCGTCTGCGACTCACCGTTGTTGCTGAAGTCGTCCACCAGGATGATCTCATGGATTAGATGAACTGGTGTCCGATTCAACACACTGCAGAGGAAACAAAACAGATCATCAAACATTCAGACACGCCTCCAACATGAGCCTGGAAATGTACAAATTAAAAGAAAATGGGAAAGTAAATGCCAACACACACACACACACGCACATGCACAAACACACACAAACACGCACACACACGCACACGCACAAACACACACACACACACACACACACACACACACACACACACACACACACACACACACACACACACACACGCTCTCTCAGGTGTTCATAAAGCCATCACATATGCACAGCACTGCGCATGAAACAACATATTGAAAATGTCAGACCAAATTCCTGTTATGAAAATGTATGATGTGTCGCATCTAAAAAACTATTTCATTAGAGCTGGAGATTGAAACATAAAAAATTCATAACTTTTACAGGAAGAAAATGAGAAAATGTGTTTTGTTCTGGGTGGGTTTCTGCTCGATTTTATTTCATTATTTCTACTGTTCAATAACCTTTGTTCATTATCCCCTCTGGATATGAGCGCAGAGGGAGGAAAAGGACGAGGGAGGAGAGGAAAAGACGAAGTAGAGAATAAAAACCCAGGATAAAGAAGTGATTAGAATAATGACTGGAATGGGAGGAAAGGAGGAAATATTAAAAAAGAGGTGAAGCAGCGAGTGGAAGGGGTGATAAGAAAATGGTAAAAAAGCGATAAAAGCATCAGATTATGCATAAGCTCCTGAGAAAAGGAGCAAAGAAAGAAGGAAAAAAGGAAGGAATTAAGTTTGATCAAACATAGGAAACAGATTCTGAAGGAAAGAAAACGAATGTAGAGAAAAAAAGGATTATTAAAGATTCAAACTGTAACAACTGTGGAAAACAGAAAACACAGGAATAAAAAACAGTGTTTGTGTTGTTTATGGGATTTCATAAGATATTGCAACTCAGACTAATGGATAATTGTGAACTGAAATGAAAATGAGTCATGATTTTCAAAAAACCTAAAAAGTGGGCGATGCATATGAATTTATCTGGCATTATGCTAATACAAGACGTAAATTTAACTGAATCTGTATTAAATTAACTATTTTTGGAATGTGCCTTAAATTTATGATTGCAGTGAATCAGAAAAGTGGGGAAATTAAAGCAAGTCACAGTTTTTATGATGATATATTAGGGCCATTTAGATACAAAAAAATCTGAATTTCTAAGTTTGAAAAGTTGAAAACTCAAATTATTAAATTAATCTCATAAATTTTCTAGAAATGTGAACATTCCAAATGTCAAGACTTATATAAAATAAAGATAATTTAACTATTTTAAACAGCAAGAAGCTGAGAGTTAAGAGGGGAAAACAGGTTGGACCCCAAACCAGCAGGAGGAAAGTGATGGATAGTTGGAGAGACAGGAACGGAGAGATAGACTGAGATTAAGGAGAGAGGGATAATAAAGGAGAGGGAGAGAGAGATGGCAGCCTGGTAAGGGAGACAAATAAGCCTGATTGTAACTCTGTCTTTCTGCAGAGCCGAGGGCCGATCGGGAGAGATGGATGAATGGACTGATGAATGAGACAGAGAGGAGGAGAGGAAGGAATATGAGGAACGTGTGGGCTTAGGAAAACAGGGAGGAGAAGGAAGGACGGACTCAAGATGAAGAGAAATAAAGCAGCAAAGAGGTCAAGTTAAAAAAATGGTTCCTTCACCGAAGCATCAGGGAGGCTCATCAGTTAAAGGGTCAAAATATAGACTCAAAATATAAAATATGACTTATTTTTGTAAACATCAGAGCTGGTAACAACATCCACTCAAAATAAATTCAGAAGATAAAGACAGAAGATGTGAAAACTGTTGTGATCAGCTGCTGAAGGGAGATAAAACTTTTTAATGTTAATTTCAGACTTAAAAACCACATTAATTTAAATAAATCTGGGGATTTTATTCTGCATTGCTAAAAACGTAGGAAGCTCTTAATGTATCAAACTCAAACTTTTCTCTCCCTAATTATCGATTCTCTGTGTTTTGGTTGGGCTGTGGCGTAAACTCAGGGCTCGATATTTGGGTTTTATAGTGTAATAAAATATTCATGCCTATAAAACCCACAAATAACCTTCAGAATAAGGAGATTTTTATTTTTGACAACAAACAATGGATGACCCAGATAGTCACAAATATTCATTTTAGACCAAAGTAAATATTATTGGTTTGAATTATTTCTGACGCCTCCAAAGCTTTGAGTTTTCTATCTCTATCTGTTCTTACAGTTAAAAATGCCAGGCCATAATAAATCCTTTTAATTTTTTTTCTCCATTTATGTGATTTGATTTTGTATAATTTAACTTAAAATGATCAAAAATCTTGAAACTTTTTTGATCTGCTTCCTTTATCCAGTTTTTTTGTGTTCAGACCTTTAATTTGAAGCACCAGAAATAAAGCAAACCCTGGTTTGGCTTGTTTGTAATGAGCTAAAACCCAGATTAACAGAAAGGTTTCATTAGTTATCTTTCCATGTGACGTTTGAGCAAACTTTAGCAAAAAATGTAAAAAATATAAAATATGAATTCTGCATGTTTGTAATTTATTGGGCCAGGTGTAATTGTTCTGTCGTTCAGCTGGTTTTCCTGATGTCTGGAAAGGTTAAGACATAAATGCAATTCCAATGCAAACTGACAGCAGGAACAGCTGATCAGTCATGTGAGGTAAATGTTCATCAGAACCTTCAGGAAACGTGTTTCCATCTCTTTGGAAAAAAATTCCCACCTCAAGCGAACATTAAAACTTTTTGCAATATGAGGAAATGATTTTGAATCTTTTCCATTTCCATCAAATGTGAAACGTCCAAATGCACTTAAAGACATTCCTGGAAACACGGATACCGTTAAAGGTATCAGTCAGGAAATCATAGACTTTTATTGATAATTGGTGACAAAAATGTGTGTTTCTCCAGATTTAACCAAAACTTGAGTGTTGAACTGACCAGGATGTTCCCAGGAGGCTATGGAGCATCTACACATGATTATTGATGAATAGCCACTAATCTGCTTCCTTTTTGTTTCTTGTTTCTTTTCCAGAATCCCATATTCTTCTCCTTCACACATGCTGAAGAGTTTCTACTCTCTGGTTCGCAGCTGTGAGGCTTAACCTCCCTTCAGGAGAGCTGAGAGGGGAGCTATCTTCACCTCACAGGAAATATTATCACCACTGACAATATGCAGTCAGCTGCCAGAGAAAAGCACCTCTATATCTGCACCACTCATTCCCAACTCTCTATATACCTTTTTTTTTGTGGGAAATATTTTCATTACCTGCAGCTGCAATTTGGAGAGCTTTCATCCAAACAGCCTTGAGCCGAGCTGCATGTGTGGCCCAGTGGGACTCTAACCCCACCCTGACACTAAATGGGCACCGCCGTACGGCTGCCAGGGTGACGGGATCAAATCCCACGGGAGACACGTCTGCTCCGTATTTGTGTACTCAGAGTTGGGAGAAAGCATCCAGCATGAAGGTGATAAAAGCTGCACCGCAGTTAAAGGAGCAGAACAAACAGAAAAGCATAATGTCACGACGCTTTGCTCAGCGGAGCAGCATGCAAACCAATTCCCTTTCATTTGTAGCCTTAACAAAACTTGCTGGAAAGCACTAAAACCTGTATAAGGAAAGCAGATTGTAATTACACTTCCAACAGTAGCTGTAGTTAAAACCTGCCTCCTGCAGCCTGCAAAGTGCCTCTAAAAAAAACAATAAAAAAAACACTTTCTTCCCCCCTGAACATGTGACAAAACCTCAATTACAGGTTTCAGATTGTCTTGCCTCTCTGCTGGCCAGGACTCATGGGCTTTACACCTGAGAAGTGATGCTTTCAGCTGAAAACAGCTACATTTCTTCTGCACAGTTGGTTACAAGACAAACAACACGGCCACTTTGTATTTCTGGAGAAACGACTGTTTGTATTTCTGAGTCGGCCGCAGAATTGCTTTTTACTAAAGATTATTTCTGCAGGTGAGAAGAAGTGAGATGCATTTCTAATAGTTTTGCTCGTCTTGTTCCCTTTATCCCGTCTGAAGCTCTGCTGCGTTTTTCAGCTTGGTTTCCTCCCACTTTCTTCCTCTCTCTGCCTGATTGGTCTGCTGACAGCCCGTTCTTCCACCTTCCACCTTCCTGGAGTAATTCATCACTCTTTCATCCACCTCTGCTTCTGTCGCTCTTCCATTCATTGGAGGCTGATGTATTTCTCCAACTTATTTCTCTGTCAAGACACTAGCAGCCAAGCAGAGCAAGAAAACCTGTTTCTGTGTGAAATATTATATTTGATTAGGTCATTTTAACTCAATAATAAAGCTAATTGTCAAGGTCTTGCAGCATAAATCAGAATATGTCAATACTTTAAATTATTCATACATCTACAGGATATTCAGTTTTTCGGTGCATTTCAATAGATATTTATTTGAACTTTATTTGTGATGTGGAATAAAAATACATTTTCTTTTTTTTAAATTTTTTTCACAAAGAAATCTGAAAAGTAAAAGCCTTGTGTTCAGCGTCCACACTGCAAAACACTAAATCTCACCAAGTAATTTTATTCAGTTTCTATTGCAAATATCTTAGCAAACATCAGTGAGATAATTTAAATCAATAAATATTGATTTTGAAAAGTACCAATTCCACTTATAGATTATTTAACTTAAATCTCACCCTTAAACTTTTATTTTTTGTTTCTAAACCCAAAATCTTTTCTGGGTGAAAAGTTACTCTTAATTTATTTTTGTCTTAATTCAATTGTACTAAACGTTTTGCATTAGAAACTAGAAAAAAACTTCTTTGTAAGATTTTGTGTATTTGACGTTTGCTTGATTTGCTCCAAAGCAGAAGACAGAAAAACTCATAGATCACATTTTCCTATTTTTCCTTTTTTGTGGCATTTCAAAAGTTTGCTTAAAATTTGCGTGGAAACATTGCTACTAGCAAGATTTAGATCAAATTACTGATAAAAGGAGGTTGAATACAAATGTTCAGCATCATCTCTTAAATTTAAAAAAGATTTTATATTTTACTCTACTTAACATAGCTTTATAATGTTATATCTTCTTTAAAGTCTGAACTGGAAACATTACATCAGCAGTTTTTGAAAAGCCCTGAAGCATCAAAGCTCATCTACAAAGAAACTAAAAATGTTTCCAGGTTGTCCAAACACTAAATGCTTGTCAGCGCTAATCTACAAAGATCCGTATCCAGTTTCGCTGATTTACTCTTCATGGCTGCTTATTTGGAGGATTTTCATGCACAGGCTCATCAGTGTTAATCTATGCAGCTTAGAGGCCCTGAATGGTACCTAAATGGAGTAAAATCTGAGGGTTTGATGATCTGTGCTGCAGTGGCTCGGCATCCAGACGGAGCATGTTTATGTTTTCAACCAACGGTGGCTTCTGTCTAATCAAAATGCTAAATGCTAGTTGATTAAAATACACACTATTGTTTCCAAGCATAACTTTGCATTAATCATTGTACCAATAAACCACCAAACAGGGAACGGAGATTGATAAAGAGTTAGAAGAGGCTCAGACTTCAGGTCGACACTTAATCAAACGGCAAACCTGCAGTAACAAGCAAAGACTATAAATCTTCCCCTTCCTTATTTCTACTAAATCCTGAGTGTTTAGGAAGTGGCCTGAACTCTTTACTGGGCGTTTTTAGGAGCAGTGAATCAGAAAGTGCTGATGTGGTGCTGATCTGGAGGTGGCAGCTCTACACCCAGATGAATGCAGGCTGCTGAGCAGAGCAGGACGCCTGCTTGGCTGGACTCAACTGTCTGATGGACCAAATAAATAATTAGAGACTGAGATTTATTTTCTGGAAGCTTAAAGTCTGATTTCAGCTAAAAAGATGCAAAACCCCCATAACTAACCAGTAACTCCCAGTCTGGTCTGGTGCTGTCAGATGCCCCAATATGAGGTTTGAAACCAAAAATGTCAGCTCCACATTGAAGAGGTTTCAGGAAGTTCCATCCTGCCCGCAGTAAAGTATTTCACTGAAAATATAACATTTCTAGAATTGCCTGTTGCACAGCATGTTGACTACTTTGTAAAGTTACCTTTGGGTAAAAAATTAAACAGTAACTAAACCCCAAATCAACTTGTTTTTGTAGGTAAATTGTCTAAATGTGTCTTATATGTTCTTGTGCCAATTCTGACATTTTTATGTAAACTTGTTAAATTCTTGGCTACTTTACAAACATTAGCTAGCTGTGTGTCAAGGTATTTTAGCTTCCCAAATTGCCTTTTCTATCAAATATTTTAATTAGGCTTTATGAGGTTGATATGTAAAATAATGAGGTCTGTTTATATTTACCAAGATGTTAATAATGTAGTTTTCTCCTGATTCTTCCATCATGAAGAAAGAATCAAGAAAAGTGACGTCTAGATATCAGAACAAACATCAACTTCAAATGTTTCATTCAACTTTTTCTCCAGCCAGTCAACATTCAGAACTGATTAAAGTAAATTAACAGGAAAATGCATCAACTGCTGATCTTATTTATGCTTCATCTGTAATCCCACATGCTGCTACATTGTTCCAGATAACGACGTTCTGCGTTTAACACCAGGTTGAGCTTCCTGTCCCTCACATCCTCCTGGTTCTGCTCTGTAAATAATCTTAAGACATAAAGCAAAACCAACGAAAGCTATTAAAACCAAACAGGTCTGCATGCGATCCGCAGCTCTTCCTGCGCTCGTCCTCTGTCTGTCTTTATCTTTTAGGCTCCTTATCTTTGCTTAGCAGCAGCACAGAAGATGAGATCAATTTTTGGATCAGCCCTTGATTAAATATCGACAAGAAGTGGCTCTGCCTCTGAAAGCAGCTCTTTGATCACAAGATGAAAAGATTTCAAAGTGCCCATCATTGTCTCTGAAATCCAACTAATCAGCAGAGGTATGATTATCAGTGAGCCTGAAAGAGCACAAAACTCCAAAATGATACCCTTATATTGCAGACAGACAGATTCCCAGTTGGATGCCAACTTTACTGCTATTAAAAAACTAACAAAAAAAATTCTGTTTTTTAGTATCTGGTCCGAGAAAACTCATAAATAATTGGGCAAAATATTAAAATGGGACATTTGATCCAGTGCATATTACAGCTTCAGCTCGGAAATATGACTATAACCAGCAAACTTTGAAAAAGCTAATGATTAAAGTAGAGCCCCAACTATTTATTATAGAAAGTAACTCCAAATTATTTGCAAAAATCAACTAGAAAACTAAATCTAAAAGAGAATGCAGATTTGGAAGCTAAAAAAGCTGAAATGTTACTTGCTTGGCATTTGCAAAGCAGCCAATCCAGAAGCGTCATTCATGTTCCTGATTGGTTGAACCGCTAAAGAGCAGAAATGACAATAACTATTATCTTCTGCAACAGGATTAAACAATATTAAGGTATATGAGGTGTGTCCTCAGGTGTGTTTTGGTTCCTAACCTAAAACACACCTGAACTACATATTAATATCATAAATACCACCATCACTCTCACTACTGCATTTTTACATGAATATTTGAATAGTAGCATATAACTTAAGTCGTTGCACCTTTTAATGATAATGCAATTCAAGTCAAAGTTTTAGTAAACTGGTGATTAAAAAGTGAAATGAAAAGAATAAAATAGTAGAAATGGAACAAAACCTGATTTCCATTTCTGTGCTCAACAATCAGACCTTCAGATTGTCTCTTCACCTCTTAATTTACCTACTAATAATCAGATTCCACATCTGTAGCGTTAAGTTGAGTGATATTTCACTGTTAAGCTGTCTGAGGAATCAGAAAAGCGTCTGTTTTCTGTCTGTCCACGTTTCTGTCCTCATAAACTGCTCTGACAGCAGAGAAGTGAAGAGATCGCTCTGCTTCTGAAAGCACTCCAGCGTCCCCATAAAGACACCAAATGAACACTTCTTTTAAAGTGGCCACTCTCAGTAAACCTCCTCCTCCTTCAGTCAGAGCGAAACAGAAAAGTGCAGCTTGGGAACCAACATACTGACACCTCTGTTGTGTGCAACAAAGAATAAAGTGCTAAACCACAAAGACCTTTGAGGAAAGATCGTCCTTGAGTTCACTTTTCCACTTGATTTAATTGTGTTTCACTCTCCTCTGAGGACAGGCTGTTCAAGGCTTTTATCTCCCCCCAAAAACACAAAGAAAAGCACAGAAATATAAGAACGAAAAATCGGGATGTTCAGTTAATCTTTGACTCACCAGCTTTTACTCTGTAAAGACTTTATGTTTTAAGACATTTTCAAATGACGCAGTCTTTGATTTAATTGCATTTAAAGCATTTAAATGTCTCATTTACTTGGAAAAACAGAGATTGATGGAAAATGACGACGTCTGGGATATTTTCCCACATTCACACAACTGAAAAGGTCCTAAAAACAAAACCTGTGAAAACCTGGAGAGGTTTATAACGACTCTGGTCAGTTTGTTTCATCACCATTTCACATTCCTGCATCTTTGGCTTCCTACCTTCTGTCTTTATACAGACAAAGTGTCCATTCATACCCAGCAGGGAAGCAGCTTATTCTTTTTTTTCTTATTCTTTTTCAGGCTTTCCCTTCAATCTCCATTCGGTCCGACCCTCTGCATCCTCCACCTCCACACCAGCCAACTTCACGTCCTCTTTCACCACATCCATGCATCTGCTATTTGATTTGGCTTCCCGTTCAGCCTCCAGCCTGCAGACGTGTTAAAGGGCAAAGCGGACTGACACCGGCTGATCAGAGACATAACCCCCACAGAAAACCCTCCTCTGTTGGCTTCATCACACTCTGATCTCCAGCTTTCACTGCATCAGTTTGGAGCTGGATGTGATGAAAATCAGAACCTCCAAACCTCCAAAGTCTTGACCCGGAAAAGGGGGCAGTGCCCCCTGCAGGTCGGAGTTCCTGCTCATGAAGGAGGAAAGGCGAATCGTCTGCATAAACGATCCTGTAAACCCTCAGCTAATCTAATTTACGCCGACATGCTGGATGCTGACACACTAATAGAGACCAATCATAGACTCTGCTTGTCCTGCATCATCTGGAGACACGATACAAACTGTCAGATCATTTGTGCAGGTACTAAAAGAAACACTTCAATGGAGGGTATTTTTCTTTCTTTTTCTATTTATAAGTCCTTGTAATTGTAAAAATATTAGGTTATTTAAATAGAATAACAAAAAATAAAGAAAATTGGTCCTATGTAGTATTTTAAATAAAATAAATTAATATATTACTTTGTTGATGTACATTTAAAAAAATAATAAAGAAATAATCCATCAGAAAAATGAACTTTATCATCTCAGATTCTTTACATAAACATATTTAAAAAATATTTTTATTCAACAACCTTCTATAACAATCATGATTTCAGATTTTGCTCCATCTGCCAAGCTTCACACGTTATATATAAACGGATGAATTAAGATGTAATTATGTTTTTAGACTGAATTGTAGTTCTTATTTAGACATTTTTCATATCTGGCACCTATGAAACTTTACACAAAAGCTAAAAGGACCTGCTGCATCCCAGTGAGAGGAAATGTTCCAAATTCACTAAATAAAAGCGAAAAGCAGCTAAACTACTTCCAGCTCCAAGTCACCATGGGCAAACTAACACACACCAACACACACCAACACACAGAGACACACAGAGACACACGGAGCCGGTGGGAGCGCAGGGACCCAGGGAGACAGATTGTCTTTTAATTGGTTGAAAACTGCAGAGCTTTGAGAAGAGCTGAAGGGAAAGGACACACATGCTCCGCATACACACACACAGAAAACACACAATGTCCTCTGTGATAGTAAGGAGACGTAGCCAGTCCCTGCTGACTGACTGGCATAATGAGCTGAACTCCAGCCAACACAGGGAAATGTGTCTTAGTGGGTTTCTTTTGTGCTGAATGTTGGTTGGTAACCTGCTGATAGCATCGAAATGAAAGACAGAACAATGGCTGAGAGGCTGAGGGTCAGGGTGGGGCTTTCAAAATGTCTCCTGATTAGATTCTGCTGCAGCATCACTAAATCAGCCAAAGGAAACTTTTACAAAGTCTGCTAAAGGTTGAGGCTCATCACTCCTCAGATTCCTGACATATCTAATACCTTCACAGAGTGGGATTTTTACACGTTATCTAAAAATGAATTATGTTTAACTTCAATGTTTCAGAACATTGTTCAATATTTTAGTTGAAATTACATTTTCTTACATTTATTTATTCATATTTGGCATTTTAAGGTGGGACATTTATTTGATTTGTGCAGAGAATTTAATTTTTTTTAAGTTTTCCTCCAAGATAAAATGAAACGCCCAGACATTCACAAAGCTTCTAACTTTTTCTCTCAACTGAAATAATCTGTTTCCTGTCGTCCTCTTCATAGTTTACACCAGTGGAAACCTCCTCATCACATCACAAAAAACCTTTTTAAAAAAAACAATAGCTTTTCTCAAACTTTAATGTCTGAATGCAGTGTTAAGAAAATATATTTAAAATAAGCTAATTTTAAAACGAAATAGCCTAATTATAGTTTTAAAATTGATAACTTATTCTGGCCTTTTGACCTTTATTTCACCTGTAGTTAAGGCAGATTGTTTGCTAAGATCTCTGTCCTTTGCCCTTTGTCTGTTTGGGAGAATCATTAGGAAGTTTCAGCTTTTCACACTTAGGTGTGAAAGCCATAAACCAGCAGGAGATCAGGAGAAGCTCTGCTTAGACAATAGGGACAAAATGGCTTTAGAGAAAGGGTCAGAGACAGATCCTGGTTGGATGAGCAAAGATATCCCTTTTTTGAATAAATTAAAGAAAAGAAGATAAAACTTTCCACACAGAGTCCCAAATTAGACTTTGCTCTTTGCAATTTCTCCAAGAATGTTCTTGCTTTCTGTCTGTCATTTCCATCTTTTGTATTTTTCTCTTCTCAGGTAAATTCATGGGTTGTTTGTGCTCTGAGGTTTCTGATGTTTTGTGATGTGTTTTTCTGGTGATAGTTTGCATCTGTCTTGAATAAATGCTGATTATTGTGACGCTGTTCTCTCTGCGTGATCTCAGTTCTTGCACACAGCATTTTTCTGAACCCGGGCAGAGAGGATATAACGAGTCAAAAGGTTTTTAAAGTTTAGAATTTTCCTCTCTTAATAGCAGCTACTGACGTCCCAACCAAGAACCAAACGGGTCCAAACTGCAGATGGTGTGAAGTGAGTGTGAAGCCGAGGCTTGTGTGTCCGTTACCTCTTGATGGTGCGCAGCAGCGTGGATCTGGCCTCGTTGTGGAAGGTGATGATGATGGATGTTGCAGGAAGATCTGAGTCGTAGTGAAGAGAGCTGCACCTGCCAGCGGAGAGAGTAATGAACATGACATCTGATCTATTGATCCTGGGAGGAGTGTGTCATGTGCTACAGCTGTAACAAGTCACACAGGGATCAATGAGTTATTGTTCAGAGATTTGCACTCGACATGCTCAAATGAGCCGAGATGTTTAAGCTATTAATGCGGCTGAGATACAGGAGCAACGCCGCTGCAGGTTGAACCTGCTGAACACGGATTTAAGATTCATTTAACCTGAAACACAGAAAACAGTCAGTCAGCGTCATTATTGATGAGATGCTGCTTTATTCTCATTTAGGTCTGATTGCTTAAGGTTACAGGATACTTATCACACACACACGCACACACACACACACACACACACTCACACACACCAGCCAGCGATCAGTCCAGACCTGTTATGAATGAATTATAGATGATCCCCAAGACGCTCATTAAAATACACCACATAATGGTGAGTGTGTGTGTGTAGAGGTATGTGCTGTGTTCGCTGGGTCAGCAGCCTTTTCTTCTCAAAGAACACCCACACACACACACACACACACACACACACACACACACACACACACACACACACACACACACACACACACAC
>CAEGAF010121092.1:0-39160 GCA_903067075.1 Micropoecilia bifurca
ATTGGTCTCTCGGCTAACCTCCAGGGGTGTGTAGTAACTGCATGGGTTCTCTCCGGGTACTCCGGCTTCCTCCCAAAGTCCAAAAGCATGACTCTAAGGCACCTGACAATCCTACCCCTGAGGTCATCCTGTCGGTCTCCTGCCTGACCTCCAGGGGTGTGTAGTAACTGCATGGGTTCTCTCCGGGTACTCCGGCTTTCTCCAAAAGTCCAAAAGTATGACTCTAAGGCACCTGACAATCCTACCCCTTAGCTCGTCCTGTCAGTCTCCTGCCTGACCTCCAGGGCTTTGTAGTAACTGCATGGGTTCTCTCCGGGTACTCCGGCTTCCTCCCAAAGTCCAAAAGTATGACTCTAAGGCACCTGACAATTCTACCCCTGAGGTCATCCTGTTGGTCTCCTGCCTGACCTCCAGGGCTTTGTAACTGCATGGAGTTTACATGTTCTCCCCATGCATGTGTGGGTTCTCTCCGGGTACTCCGGCTTTCTCCCAAAATCCAAAAGCATGACTCTAAGCCACCTGACAATCCTACCCCTGAGGTCATCCTGTCTGTCTCCTGCCTGACCTCCAGGGCTTTGTAGTAACTGCATGGGTTCTCTCCGGGTACTCCGGCTTCCTCCCAAAGTCCAAAAGTATGACTCTAAGGCACCTGACAATTCTACCCCTGAGGTCATCCTGTTGGTCTCCTGCCTGACCTCCAGGGCTTTGTAACTGCATGGAGTTTACATGTTCTCCCCATGCATGTGTGGGTTCTCTCCGGGTACTCCGGCTTCCTCCCAAAGTCCAAAAGCATGACTCTAAGGCACCTGACAATTCTACCCCTGGGGTCACTAATCACATCACTAATCAAGTGTTTTGCAACTGTTGAGACCAGCCACAGCCACAGAAGCAGCAGCCTGTATTCAGACATGTGGTTGGAGATTTCTCCACTACACTTTTGAAAATACAATATGCACTACACTTCTCCAGGGCTTCATAGCGAGTCCTGTTGGTCACTCGGCGAACCTCCAGGGCTTCGTAGTAAGTCTCGTCAGTCTCCGGTCTGACCTGCAGGGCTTGATAGCGAGTCCTGTCGGTCTCCTGCCTGACCTCAAGGGCTTCATAGTATCTGCATGGAGTTTGCATGTTCTCCCCATGCATGCATGGGTTCTTTCCAGGTACTCCGGCTTCCTCCCAAAATCCATAAGCATGACTGTTAGGCACCTGATGATCCTACCCATGGGATCACTAATCACATAACTAATCACCTGTTTTGCAACTGTACAGGTAAACAACCTGTACATGTTACTTTTTTTTTTGCTCGTCTGCTAGAGGAGTCTTCAATCTTTCGAAAACAATCCCATATACAAGATTTACACTAAATGTTATGGTTTTATAGCTATTTAAAAACAGTTTTCAAGATTTCTTTTTTTTTCCGGGGCTGCACAGTGGCGCAGTTGGTAGAGCTGTTGCCTTGCAGCAAGAAGGTTCTAGGTTCGATTCCCGGCCCGATCTTTCTGCATGGAGTTTGCATGTTCTCCCTGTGCATGGTGGGTTTTCTCCAGGTACTCCGGTTTCCTCCCACAGTCCAAAACATGACTGTCAGGTTAATTGGCCTCTCCAAATTTCCCCTAGGTGTGAGTGTGTGTGTGTGTGTGTGTATGGTTGTTTGTCCTGTGTGTCTCTGTTGCCCTGCGACGGACTGGCGACTCTTCCAGGGTGAACCCGCCTCTCGCCCGAAACGTTAGCTGGAGATTGGCACCAGCAACCCTCCCGACCCCACTAAGGGACAAGGGTGTAAGAAAATGGATGGATGGATGGATGGATATAATTTTTTCAAATAACTGACTAAACCTGGGTCACATGAGCACAAAATGTATGTTTTCCTGGTGTTTACTGAATATTTTTTATTTTAAACTTAAACTTTGCAGTAGGTGGATTTTGTCTTTAAAATCCTTTGTCCTGAGGCAGAACTCAATGCATTATAATAGTTTAAAACAATTTAAAAAATACTAAAATAATATATTACGACAATTACCGTATTTTCTGGACTATAAGGTGCACATAAAAGCCTTAAATTTTCTCAAACATTAGCAATCATCCTTGTAATCTGGTACGCCTTATGTGCACTAAATTCCAAAATCTGTCCCTGACCATAGACATAATATAAGAATAGACCCTTTTCACAGTGGCGTCAGACAATGGCCGCCATAACTCTTTTTTCTCCTTGAATCAAACTTTATTTAAGCAAGGTAAGTACAAACAAGAAAGGCAAATACAACATTGCAACTCTGTAGAAGGTGTTCAGTCAGATAGCCATACTGTCAGGATAGAATACATGCAGTCAGTACGCTGCCCGCACATGCGCATTAAGAAGTCTGACCATCTGTGGAGTTGTCAGTTCAGCATATGCAACAAGTTATGACAAAAATAAGTCATTAAATTGTTTGTAATATCATATATGATAACTAGATAGATATACATGCGTTGTCGTGGTTTCAAAGTGTATTTAAAGCAGAGTCCAGCTGCAGCCGCAATAAACTACAACACAAGCCCGTGTAAAACTCATTAACCTACTTACCTAACTGCTAAGTCAGGATGCCATACAGCTGTTAATGACAAAGTATATGATGATCTACATTATGATTCTATGTTGCTGATTAAATAAAATCATATGGTAATGACAGCGTATACATGTCTGAGCTAAGCGTATGACTATCTGACAATGTATGCTGATCTGACAGAACACCTGGACAAACGACCTTAACACATGTGGTTCTCACTCACGGTCCAAAATAAACAAAACAGTCAGTAATTCTTTATTAATAAAAAAAATGTAAGCATTCATACTAAGGATTTTAATTCACACTCAAAAATTCTGAGAAATAATTTTATCTAGGCAAAATATGAATAGTTACAGGACATATGTATTCTTCCCACAATGCATTGTGAGACCTATCTCTGCGCCTGTTTGTGAGACTACTCCATCCTTCTCTCTGGACCTGTTGCTATGGTTATGAATTATCTTAGTCCATGGGCCAGAGGCCAAAATTTGACATTTTTGTCCATTTCAGGGTGGCAAAGTCTATCAATATTTTTTGAAAAGATACTTGTCTCCAGTTAATAGTTTGGTATGATGGCCCGTCCAAAATGGTAGCTGAGTCATAGTTAACATCTCATGAAGTAAACAACCCCTTTGGAAAAATTCTGTTTTTTGAGACTGGTGTATCTCTGGTTTAGGGTCATGGTATGGGCATTTGTCAAAGGTCTATAATACAATATATGGTATCATCTTAAGGGGGACAATCTGGGCTTTCGTTTAAGCCATGTTTTGAGTTTTTATGACCAACACAGAGGTCATTAGAGGTCGTTAAACCAAAATTATTACACATTTTTGACCAAACTAGATACATTTCTTTCATCCCAGTGGTATCCAGGGACATCAGGGACACAAGAGTTAATGACTAAAATACTCAACAGACTCTAAGGAATCAGAAAATGTATGATATGCCTACAATGTCTGGCTATGGGAGGTGATTATGAGCTGTAATTTGAAGTTATAGACTTGGGCTATAACCTTAACTGGTGTATATGTTGGGGGTTAGTGGGGGTTTGTTTAGCGTGTCACTCGTGTCTAGTTTGTTAGTTATTTAAAAGTTAATCAGTAATAGTAGAAATGTACACTTACATAGAGTTTAGGATGCTGTATTGGCCTATCTATCAGATTTTGTGAGCTTTTGCTACGTCTCTATGTGGCCATCATGGGCTACACTATAGTAGCCCATGATGGCCACATAGAGACGTAGCAGAAAGAGGGAGGAGACAAATGACAAATTCTGAGTAAAAATTTAAAAATGATTATTTTCAGATGCTTAGGCTACTATTGACAGCATAATTCAGATTATATATGCGATATTCTGATTTACTAATGTAATTATATTAGTTGTGTTACCACCCCCACGCCACTACAGGTAGTAGCAAGCCAGAAAATATGCAGCTAAGGAGCAGATTTAGAAGTACACCGAAAGCTACAGAAAGCTTCAGGTGACCAGCAGCATTGAACAGCCTTTGTTATTCATTTACTACCACATTTCTTTTAACCCAGCTGTACCTGGGAGGAAGTTAACAACTCCAGTACTCAACAGACTAAGGCAGTGGTCTCAAACTGCATTCCTCAAGGGCCAGAGTCCTGCAACTTTTAGATGTGTCCCTTGTTATACACACCTAAATTCATTGGCTGAACTTCCTTACCAGCATGTAGTCTTATATTTCAAAGCAGCCTTGGTGCAAGATTAGAACTTGCACATTTCTGAGTTCTTCAACCTGTTTGCACATCAGGTAGCTTGTGTGCTACCCAACTGTTCCTGATGGTGGAGGTCCTCACATACAGTCTAATAGATGGAGAAATTCATAGCAAGATAGTAGGCTATTAGACTACTAGATGTGAGGACATAAACCTGTACAAGCTGGCTGGCTATATATAGATAGGCAGACCATAGTCAGACAGAAAGGCAGAGAACTTATTGTCATTGAATGCTGACATTAAAATGTATTGCCTTGAGTAATAGAATTACCAATAAAAAAGTGAAAAATTTCTCAAATTATAAAAGCTTATAGTCAAATAAAAATAAATATTTAAAAGGAAAAATATGTAAATGTATAACTTTAAGTCAATGAATTTGTATGTCCAATCAGTTCAGTTTTTAATATATGAAAACTCCCTTAGGGTCTTCAGCATGACTGTCGCCTGCTCCTTACATAAAGCTGCAGTATGTAATGTTTATTAAAAATATATATGTTTTACTTAATTGAAATGATCACTATGTCCTGAAAATATAAGATGGATAATCTGTGAAAAGAATTAGCTCCTCTGCCTTCTCCCCGTGGACCTGCTGTCATCTGAACAAATATTCTTCTCTGTCAGACACAACCAATCAGAGCGGGAAGAGGGTCTTAGCGCTGTCAGTCATCCTCATGTAGGCGCTGCTCTACCCTGGTTTTCCTGGAATATTAAGTTGCTTCTCCACCATTAGCTTATTTAGAAGCATTAACATGAGTTGATTGAGAGTGCTAAGACCCTCCTCCTGACTGGGTGTTTTTGACTGGTTGTTCTCTTACTGCTGTCAATAAAGCTAAATATGCTAATTGTGGAGAAGCAACTAAATGTTCCAGGAAAAATGGAATAGAGCAGTGACTTTGTCTGCTGCTGTACAGTTGGAGTACCTACACTGTACAGCAGTAAGTTAGTGACAGAATCTGGTCATCAGCTTCTTGGATAGACAATACCAGCTGAGGGTTCTCAAAAAAAATTTGTCTCTGCTAGGCATTTTGTTTTAAAGGTCCAGTTGAAATCTTTTGAGATGTAGACTCCTAGAAATTTGAAACTGCTGACCTATTCTACTTGCTCACCATCTATGCTCATCCCTGGATGGATTGTCCTCTTTGTCCTGAAGTTGAGGATTATTTCCTTTGTCTTTTTGGTATTCAAGGTAAGGAAATTCTCCCTTCACCATTGGTTTACCATGTTATTAGCCTTTGAACCTCTTCTGTATGTCATCCGCATTTAGGAACAAGACTATATTAGTCTGGGTGGCTTTGCAGTCATGGGTAAATTGTAAGTAAAGGACGGGGCTGAGGACACAGCCTTGGGGCATACCTGTGCTGAGTGTGACCATGGAGAAAGTAAGGGAGTTGATTTGGACCTGCTGGAGTTTGTTGGTTTAAAAATCCCTGATCCACCAGCGCAGTCCTGCTCCTAGACCAGGGACTCTAGCCTCTCCACCAACTTGTCAGGAGTTGATGGAGTTAAAAGCTGAGCTGTAATCCACATCCAGCATCCTTACATAGGTATACAGTAATATCAGTATGCTTATTATAATAAGTCTTGCCATTAACTTTTAGATTTTGAACAACTTTCATTCCACCAATGATCCATGAAGACTATTATTCAACATCAACTGATCCTTCCAACTCTCTTGCGAGAGGAAACTTGCTAGAGTTATGAACATGAGAGGCAATGGATCTAGTGGATGACCAAAGACTTTTTAAATCTGAAGGTCTCTTCTTTGTTACTATTATGATACACTCAAAAATATTTCAATCTGCCCTTTTTCCTTTTGTTAGAAAGCTAAAACTGGCGTAAAAGAGTGTTAGCCCACTATGTTTGAAGCTTAGGAATGTTTTTATTGTGTCATGGAATGTGGTTGTTGGTAAGTATCTTTCTAAATGACCTGTTCCGAACTTTTTATAAGCTCCTTTTATAAGGAGCTTATAGCAACATCTCTATTGTCTGAGGTTTGCTCTACTTCCCCATGTACTCTTCTTCTTGCTCTTGTATTTTATTGGCGGATGGCAAACTAAGGTTTTGCCATCTGGTAGGTGACGGTGCTTTTACCACCACCTACATTGCATGTCTTCCTATCCCAAAATAAGAACTATTAGGGCTTGTAAGACCAATCTAAAGAAATGATATTATTACTTCTTCCAGCGTCATGTCAGTTTTCCAGTGACGAATTATCATAACCTCACTTTCAATTTTTTTTTTTACAAATTATTTAAGCAGATTTGAGGTGATTCTGTGAAAGAAGACGAATTCTTGTAATTAATTAACCCAAGTTCCCACTTATATGGATTTATATTTTCTTGGCAAAAGCCCTTCAATTTTGGATGATGAAATGACCAAACTTGTTCACATCTGTAAGAAGAAACATTTTATTCACAGATAATGGGAAAAAACACAAGCTGCCATATTGTACATCTATATACAAGGTTTGAAAATCCTATACAAAAACAAAGATCTTAGAAAATATGGGTTTTGATATGAAACAAGACCTTACATATTATCACATCTATGAAAAGAAGGTCTGTTTGTTTTGTTTTTTTATTATTTTTTTTATTCATGAGCCCATCCTCTTCCTTAGTGAAAACCGAAATTATTGTAAAAAATTAGAATGGTAAAAATGGAGAGTAGAAATCATCTGTAAAAATGGTTAAAAAATCTCATGCAGCATCTTCTGTGAGGGCCTGAGAGAGTACATCTTTGTAAAAGGAAACAAAACAAGCACTCCTAGATAAATCATAGCCAGTCTGGTTTTTCATGTTTTTGGAACAATCATTCTCTCAGATCTCTCTTCTTCTCTGTGTGTCAGCCATTTGATTCATAAACGCGTTTGGGTGGCTTCAAAGAGCCGATATGATTGATTTTTGCTGGACACCGCTACAATCACCGTCCATTTCTGCATCCTTTTATGAGAGGAAGCAGATTTAGTCATTGTGGGAGGTGCTTATTAAATGTTGCCATTTTTTCTAAACAGTCTAACGTTGCTGCCGAGGACCTTAAAGTAGTTACAGTGTAAATGTGCTGGAATGCATAGAACTGAGGCTTGGTAGCACTTGGGAAATGCACTGTTTAGGAAAAATACTGTACAGGAAGAGGCTGGCACATTGGTGCTGTCCCATTTGTGTCTTACATTTCATAGTCCAAACCATCTGCAGAGGAATAAAGCTCAAAGATGAGCATCCATAGACCTACTGTCACAACTGAGGGTGGAAAAATCTCTCAATGTCCATCACAGTGCCTTTCTGATTGTTTTGGCTTCATTTTCTGATTTGCAGGGAGATAAACATCAGTTAGCACACTTTGAATAAACTTTGCTTGCCATTAAAACACACCAGCTGATCCACAGAGACCCATTTTGATAAAGGCAACTGTAAGAAAAACAAATCATTTCCACCCTGTGAGCTTTTATAGGCCAGCTGACAGGAGGAAAGGCGGTCTGTGATGAAATAATACAGTCCAGTTTGAAAGTCTAGAAAAACTACAGAAATACAAATTGAACTTAAGGCGCAAGAGGCTGAATGACCAATGGGGAAAATGCTGACTTGAGGTTAGAAACAAGAGAAAAGGCAAAGTCTGGAACCGCAATAACATTAGCTTATTGCTTCTTATTTTTTCTTTATTTTTCCCACTTAAAAAAAAGGTTAATTGTACACACCACACATTCATTTAAATACACTATACAATGCGGTATAAAATATTTTTTTTCTTAAAAGCAACGTGTTCAGGGTTATGTTCAGGTATGCTTAAAACACCTGCGTTGTATGAAAAATAATGACTCAAAAAGAACATTAAAAAAAGGCACTTCAGGGTGTTTGTCGACTTTTCAGTAAGTGATGGCCACTGCTTTGCCATGAAGACAACAGCGTTTGTGCTCACGCTTCGTTCCTCTGCTCTGTCCTAGACAACGAGGCCCTGTAGCTCAGATGGACGAGATCTCCTATGTTTTTCCAGTAAAGCTCCGCTCTTGTCCCCCGTCCGTCTCTTTTGTACTTCATTCCAGTGATATCTATAGACTGACTGCTACATCTCTTCTACCTTTTTCTTCTCACTTTCACTTTCTTTTTGATTCCTACTTGCTTTTGTCCTCAGACTTCAACTTCCCGCAGTCCCTCTTGAGTGCCGGGTGTCGACGGCATGCTGATGTCGAAGCAAGTCACCATCATGACATGGGACTTACAAAGATTAACGCAAAACTCCAACTCCTCTGTAGCCTGCGCCAAGGCCTCCAGGTAGTCTGGAGACTCTTTATCCATACTCTGGTCCACGTCAACTGTTGAGACAAGAGATCTCGTCTTAGGGCTTTAAACAAATGGAATTTTTAGGCTATGGACTGAAATATCAGTACACCAAAAGTAACGGTGACTTACATTCTCCAACCCACTTGCTCGGATCCATCATTAGTCGAACCTTTGTGTCCTCTAGCTCCTCCAACAACACTTGATGCTTTGCTCTTAATTCCCTCACCTGCTGTTGCCTTCTCTCTAGCAACCTCCACTTGCTGTTAAAATACACCAAACCCTAAAATGGGATAAAAAGGGGATTATTTGTTGCAGCAACCAGAGGATTCTGTAGAATCCATTAAGAGAGAGTAAACAAGCAGTTTTTAATTGTGAAGAGTAAATCAGTAAAGTAAGCACTTCGAATGAAGTCTGCATATTTCCTTTTTCTGCCTATCTTAACCACAAACTACATATTGAAAGAGTTACATTTTAAATGAAGTATCAGTTTAGATTTGTTTAATACAGAATCTCAGCCAATTTGAAAAATAAGCGTACCTTTTCAACTTCTTGGTAGGGTTGCTGCAAGAAATTGAGACAAAAAGTTGGATCAGTAAATTATTACCATGTATTCTAATACTGCAGCAGAAACACATTGTCACACCATGATGAATCCACCACCGTGTTTCGCTTTAGGAATGGATGAAGTGCAGGGTCAGTTTTTCTACTGTATCTAGGTGAGTTCTGGATTTTATTGAAGTATATCAAAATAAAAGATTCCAAATTTAAAATTTAGATTTTAATCTAATCCCAGAAAAATACCCTGAAGATTGTAGTTGTAGTATGACAAAATGTTGAGTGTATTAAGTTTTGTGTAAGACAGTGTAATGGTTTTTCTAATTGGTTGTTAATATTTTTTGAAAAAGGTATTTTTTAAGAAATATATTTATTGTTTTCAACAAATTACTAAAAGATTACCTAATGGGAGAATTAATTTGAAGTGGTTTTAGTAAAGTGAGGACGTATTTGCATATGTCCACTTGGTCACCCTATTAATTAATGTCTGTCTTTTGCTTTAATTTTTACTCAACTCCCTGGTCTTCTCACATTCAAATCAGGAAACCCTTATCAGTGCACTAGACTTCTGACATTCATGGGGAATGCTATCAAAATACCACGCACAAAGTCTGGACACAGACATTTTAACACCAGGATTTGTTGCTGAGCTGACTGAAGGTCAAACGTCTGGGGCATATTATTCTTGTCCTACTTGTTAAAAGGAAATTAGATGGGAAAGATTCAAGTTATTTCCACAAAGTCCTGCAAATCTTTGTGGCACATCTTGAGAATGTGTAGCAATAATGCTGCACTTGCAAAACAGGCTTCACAAGCAGAAGTCACAAGCCCTTCAACCAGATATGACGAAAGTTTAGCAACATGAGCTGCAAACAGACTGGATTGACCCTCCGCTCACCTCTGCGGTTTCCTCCTGACGCCGTCTTTGGAGCCGTTCCACATCATCAATCTCATATACTTTGATCTCAAAGGGCTCTTTCAACTGTCCAGACATAGGAGGCAAGTCCACCCACTGGCCTGCTGGGGCCACCTTTTTCCCCAAGGACGATGTGTCTGGCAGGGGTGCAGGAATAAGCCGCCTTCTCTGGAAGCCTTAAAATATGAATACCATACAGTCAGATAAGCATTTTCTATGTTTGGTTAAGGGCAAGGAAAGCTTACACAATGCTATCCAAAGTGACTCACAAGTAAATAAAGTATGTTACAAGAATAACATTTAAGCATCATTGAAGAAGAATTGTTTCAAATGGAAACAAATGAACAGCCAAGACCAAAATGAACTAATCAAGCTGTATTTACAGGAAAACAGTAGTAAACAGTAATGTTGCACTGGTTTGAATGAGTGAACAGTTTTTACACACCCCAGCTAAAGGATGAGCTGCCGTGCTCAATACCACTTTTTGGAGTCAATATACAAGGTTTAAAAACCTATACTTGGTGCCAGGGCAGTGATTAAAGACTAAAACTATATGATTAATTTTTGAGGTGTAGGTCAGAACTCCGGCATTAGAAATATGGAATGAGCTGCAGCTGCCCTGTTGTCTTTTTTACAGACATTATTGCATTATTCAATCCCACAAAAAAATTAAACAAAGCACACGTTTTTATGTGTCTTATTTTGACTCTAATCACTACTATATTCTGTCAATATAGTCTTTGGATGGCCAAAGGTTAATTTAGCAGTAAACTTGACATCTCAATAACAATAGTGAAGTTTCCCGCATGCTTTGTGATCTTCAACCTATGGGCTTTCATTTTGTGGGCTAAAACCAATTACCTATGTCATTTCTCTGTTATTCTCTGTGCGTCCATTACATTTGTTATTTTTCTTACCATTAGCTCTTTTCTTGGGATACTTGGCACTCCTTGCTCTGCCTGACGATGACATCCCACTTTCACTCATGGAGTCAAGGGCAGACGAAGCACTACCTGTGGCTTCACTGTCCCTGATCATGCTCTCATATCCGCTGCTGCCTCCGCTGTGGTAGAACAGAGCTGTGCGGCCCATGGCTGGAGGCAGCTCACCGCTCAGCACGCTGCTGTTGTCACTGCCATGACCACTGCTATAGCGCTGAGGCCGTCTGGGAGCAGTGATTTTACTGTACGGAGAAGGTAGCATGGCTGTGGGGGACTTGTCATCAGCCACATTTACTCCACTGTCATTCCCACTGTCTGAATCTCCTGAACCTCTGCCATGCTTTCCTGATATGTTCCCCATTGCAAGCTCACTCACACGACTGTTTGCGGCCCTAATGGCCTGCTTTGTGCCCATGATAGTCCCTCTCCCAGGTTTATTTGGGACTGGAGCAGTAGTCCGAGAGCCGGATGTTCGTCCTGATGGCGGGAGGTTGGCATTAGTATTCCGGGTCACGGGAGAGGCCAAAGATTTAGTAGAGGAGCTGAGGCCCTTGGAGTTATTGGCTGATAGTGCTTTATTCCCATTAACTGCTCCTAATGCTCTTGTATTTACAGAGGTTTTAGCCTGACTTGGCTTAGTATTGTTTCCGCCACTTTGAGTAGATTGGAAGGTAGCTATCGGCGAACTAGATGAATTAGGAATACCAAATCTTGGAATTGACTTGTTGGATTTGCTACCCAGACTTGCTCCGCTGTTTTCCCTGCTAAGCGTAACTCTGGAGCCAGAGAGAGAAAGGCTTTCACACCTTTCAAGTGACATTTGGCTGCCGTAATGCAGACCAACCTCTCCTTTAGAACCTTTGGCCTTCAGGCTAGAGGTAACTTTGGCTGTGTTGAGGCTGGAGGTTTTGAAATTGGTAGAGTCTGCTTTACGATGCACCTCAAGTTCATCCTCTGATACAGCTGCCCTTCCCCCATAGGTCCTCGCTGCCTCTCCATATGCTGACTTTAAGGCACTTTGGGGAAGCAAAATCTTAGTCTTGTGATCAAGGCTTGATTTCCTAACTGGAGGAGGGGGTGGTGAGGTGCAGCCAGGCTTGGGGAGATTACTTGCTTTCTGTGAGTTAGCCTTGTTGTTTTTCCCTAGCGAAGAGAATTTGAGGCTTCCAGAAGATGAAACAATATCTTGGCTTCCCTTGTGATCAGAAGAGGAATGAATAACAGGCACCGTCCCCAGGGTGGTGGCTCCTCGCCTCAGCTGAGGCATTCTGCTGGGTGGATTTCTGGTAGCTGACTTTTCACAACCATCAACCACTCTCTGGGATGAGGTAGACCCCTGCACCTTTGGAGGGTGAGGTACACTGTTGCTGTTGTTGGATGTTTTGCTGGAAAAGACACCACAGGGGGGATTTCTGAGAAATCTGCTGGTGCTGCTGGAGTCAGGAGTGTGAGGTTCTGGGTGGTTGCTGACACGCTGCCAGGGATCCTCCTGTTTTGCTTCTTGCCTTGGTGGATCTCTAATGCTGCTGCTGCTGCTGCTACTGCTATGAGAGATGGATGAGGTAGGTTTAATCTTCCTTGGAAGACTAGAGTGGACAATTGAGGAGCCCTGTGGAAGTGGAGGGGAGCTCACTGAGTGAGCTTTGGATAATTTAGATGTAAATCGAAGGGACCCTTTGGTTGATTCTGGGGATTGGGGGCATCTCGTCAATGACAGTTTACTTGATGTGGTACTGTCACTGTCTTGTTCAGAAAAACTGAATCCACTGTCATTTAAGGAGCTCTTGGCATCTCTTGTAGATGACATACAATGAAACATTTCAAGGGAATCGAAGTAAAAAGTGGACTCTGGCACTATGTGTTGGGCCTGTGGAAGGAAAACATCTGTTGAATGGGCCCCTTCACTCTCCAAGGTGCAGACACTGACCTCACTCAACCAAGAACTGATAGACGATCCCCTGCTGTCTATACACTCCATTGTGCTCTCCTGGGTGGGTGTCACCATGGCAATGTTGACCTCAGATCCTCCCACAGTTGATGTGTAGGCATCAAATTCATCGTTGATGCTGCTGATGATGCTGACAGGCCTAGAACCAGAAGCCAGGGCCTGAAGTGAGCAGTCACTGTTAAAGCTAATAATGCTTGATGGCCGACCCTTATCTACAATACTGCCAATGGAGAGCTCTTCCACAACGGTAAACACTAACTCATCCTCCCCATTAAGCTCCACTGGCTGCTGTAGGGTGACAGTAGCTCTAAGGATATCTCGATCCAAGCACCTTTCCCTTAAAGTTGAGCGCACTTGACACACCTCTACAGGTGCTCTGAGCAAAGGCGATGTGCAAGGGTCCCTTCTTTTAACAGCTTGGTGGCTCATTCCCACTGGTGGCATCCTGGTGCCTGATCGTTCTCCTTTTTCAGGATTTTCCATTTGTTGTGAAGGAGGTGGAGCTGGCTTCGGCAAGGTTTTCTTGTTGGGATAAACTTTCTCCCTTACTACAGGCTCCGAGCTTATGGCTAAGGGAGGTGCTGATCTGTTTGTGGTGACCTGGCTTTCAGACATCAATACCTTCTCACCATCTGCACTGGTTCTGCATACATTTTGGACAGTCTCTGCTGACACCCTTTCTGAAGGCATGCATTGCCTCTTGTTGGCATCAAGTTTGGGTATAACATTGGCACTGCAGGATATTTGAATAGGGATAGATTGTTTACTTGAGTTTCCCTCTTGGTTGTTGTAAAGATTTACTCCAGTATTTGGTGAATGACAGACTTGGCTTTCCTTGGATTTTTCCATTTTAGGAGTACCCTGGTTTTTTTTGCCTTCTCCAACAAAGGCAGTGGGCTCTTCACTACCATCTATACACTCCAGTCTCTCCTGCAGCTCAGCAAATGTGTTGCATTTAAAGAACTGGTCTCTATCCTGAGGGCCCTCTTTCACAGATCTCTTCTTGTTAAGTGAGGGGATAATGGGAACAAAGGCAGGTGGACCTTCATTGTCACTAAGCTCTCTATCTGAAATTGCAGTTCCCCCAGGTCCGACATAAATGACGGTATCACAGGATTGTTCACTACTTGAAGAGTATTCCGGGTCGCTGAGCAGAGCTGGCAGGTCTGGATCCAAGGCTACTGTCCGAGGGTGGAACGGTCTTAAGTGTGGTGGCCGTCGAACTCTGCCTTCCTCACAGGAACTTTCCCCTCCAGATGAACTGGATGCATACTTTAAAGAAGAGCAAAATCAAAAAATATAAGATTGTTTTTATAAAGAACATTAGCTGCTTCAAAAGAAAGCTGTAAAATGATTCCTTTTGCATTAGCTGACCTTGGATTCTTACTACTAAGATGAGCTCTGTCAGAGAGTCAGTTTCAAGTCCTACATTTAAGTAACATGGTGTTGTACATGGTTTGTGTACAGAGTTGAAGATTATTTTAGCAGTCTAATGATCGTCCTTCACTCTTAAAGAGGAACTAGCATCCTGTGATTACTGCTCGTAGCGATAATGGCTGATGCCGTCCCTCAATGTACATTTTGTATTATAATTAGAGCAGGTGACATTTTATTGGTCTAAAACATTAATGTGATGACTATTCTATTTTGCAAAACCTTTTTAACTGTTATGATGGATTGCAGATGGGTTTTTAACATTTATTTCAACATATTTTACATTGCATGTCAATATTTGTATAAAGGTTAAAAGTACACGTCAATAGACACATGGAAATTAATGTCAGTAAAACAAATTGCTGTATCTGAACAGCATAATGATCATTACTGGGACCGCTACCAAATAAATACAGACTGCTATTGGGCCTCATTAACTTTCCCTAATCACATTTACTTAGGCAGTGCTATCGATTACATGCAGAGGAGCTGAGAAAAAATGTAATCTGTGACATGGAGTATTATATGGGTGCATGTGTAAGAATCTCATTTTGATGCAGATTTTATCTTGATTAAAAATAAATTTATACCTCAAGAAGACAATACTGACCATGACATGTTCTTATATTGGTGACAAACTGTACCTTTTCATAAGTACAAAAAAGTTACATCAGTCACATCAGTTACTTTAATGGCAAATACCATAGGAACAAAAAGGTCAAAAGGAATGCAATCTTACATATATAGAACAGATCTTCAGCATACCTTTGATTTCTTCTTCCTCATACGGTGAATACGAGAAGCCAGCTGGATTGTGTTGAGTGAATCAGCGTAGTGGGCTGGGGAATCTGAGATATGGGCAATCATGGTGGTTCTGCAGTTGATGTTGCCGAGAGACTCCCTCAGCAGCATTGTTAGTTTGCTGTCCCTAGAGAATGAATTAAAGTTGCTATTAGCAAGCAGCCCTGCCACGTTTTAAAGCAATGACAAAAGTATGTGTTGTCTGGGGAAGCGTCCTTAATACTTGAAGTGAAAAAAAAGCTCCCAGGTGACAAACTGTTAATCTTTCAATACTTAAAATACTATTACAATCTTGTGTCACACAACGAAAATATGCTGTCTAAAGGCAAATAAATTGTCAGCCAATGCAACTGAAACAAACCCATAATCAATTATGGTCTTCTTACCTGTAAGGTACATGTTTTGCTCCATTTGTCAAAGCCATTATGACGTTTCCCAGCGCGTTCAGGGAAAGACACATGCCTCCACCTCCATCTCTGCTTTTGCTCAGGACCTTCTCACAGCTTCCCAAATCAATAAGGTGCAGTCTGCTCCGTCCACCCGACACTGTGCCAATGGAAGAAGGGGAACCAGGTAAGCAGAACAAAGACATTCCCCTTTTGAAGTTACAGTGATAGGAGCAACATGGCACTGTGTCAACTGTCCGGTTTGTTTAGGAGAAAGACTCAGACAAAGATTCAGTTGGGAAACAACCAGCATTTGTGAAGACAAAGGAATACAGTGGATAGATCAGTAAGTTTGTGGAGAGCTAACAAATGGAAATGACTAGATAATTGTAGCTATGGCTGTAATGATCAAATCACACCTAACAAGACCATTCTTAATTCAATCAGCTGGATTCCCAAAAAAATGTATAACTCTGGCTTTGTTGTTTATGTTATGTAGAAAACAATAATAAATCCACCAAAATCAGGATTAAATATCTATTCTAATGAATGAATAAATTAAATAAATCATTCCATATTCAGATATTAAATGAGGCTTTCATTCTTAAATCAGGCACATCATATGAGCAGTTATCAAATAATTATTTATTTTCAAGACAAATACTCTTTTAATCTATTGCGGTGCAGGAAAATTCACATTTTTACTGCAACATGAATGCCTCGAACGTCAGCTTGGAGGCTTGAAGATTTTACAGAAATACTAACTTCCTCCTTTGCCGCTTTTCTCCATGCGATACTGGTAAATATGTAATGTGAACAGCATGTGCGAGTTGCGCCTTTCATCTTCATCTGCATCTGGCCTGCTGGTGCTGCGTGCGGCGAGGGCTGCGTCCAGGAAGAAGGCGGCTTTCTCAGCAGTTGGGGCTCGAAGCTCGCTCTGGTTCTGGAGCTGCAGGGTTGAAGAGCAGTGGCGAGGTGAGCAAAAGAAGGTGTAAAAATGGAGGCGCAGTAAAAGGATAGGAGCCTGTTAATTGGATCCCAGCATATATTAGAGTGTGTCTCCGGGGCAATTAAAACAGCAGATATGCACACAGAAGGAGGAGGATTAGGAGAGGTAAGGTAGGAGATGGTAGTGGTAGGATACATATATAAAAAAGGGGGTGGACAAGAATGAAGGTAGAAGAGATCATACATAAGGCCACGCGTGGCTGCCGAGAGGAAGACGAGCTTCACAGGACTGCATTTCCTTTGAAGTCAAAGTCCACAGTTGCCCCCAAAAACAACATCTGTCAGCAACACCTGTGAACACCTTCAAACATCCACTTCTTACCATCCCCCAGTATTATTTCTATTGTGCTACACAGGCCTGATTCTAATTCATCCATAATAGATGCTGACAGGAGAGTCCGCTTGAGAGAGAAGAAAGCTATCAATAACATAGATGAGTTTGGCTTATACATTAAACATGGATAGAAGAAGTATGATCGAGACAGATAACTGGGAAGTCCTGGGAGAGGTGGAATAAAAGAGAGACTCGCACAGATGCACTAACAAGAAAGTTTAAATCTCTTTGGAGGAAAAAAGGAGAGGCGGATCATAGGAAAAAAAGATCAATACTCGGATAATACTGGAACCCACGGAGAGAATGAAAGGATCAGTGAACAAAGGAAGAGTGAAGAGCTGCAGCGATACTCACCTGAGTGCCACAGATGGGATCCTCTCTCAGATGGATTCCCGGGGACTGGCCCTCCTGCAGACTGCCTGTTGACACCTCAGACAACAGGTCCTTCAGCTCTTCGTCTTTCCCAAAGATCTCCACAGCAGACACGCGGACTGAGAAGCGAGTGCCCGTCTTCTCCTTGCGCTCGTTGATGAGCTTGAAGAGCCAGGAAATAGCACAGGGCACAATGCCCAAGCTCTGAGTGGAGCTGTCTTTGCCAATCATGGTGTATGTTTTGCCTGTTGAGTTAAAGAGAAAGGGATAAAAATGGAAATGTAATGAGAAACATTTATTCTCGCATATAAAATGTCTTGTATTTCTGAACCTTGATGGGTTTGTTTTTGGCATTTTGTCACATTACAATGGCAAATATAATCACTTTTATTGGGATTTTATGCACCAACACAAATTGGTGTCTAATGATGAAATTTAAATCTTGTTTTAATAATCTAAGAAATATGGCACCACCTTTGCAGCTAGTATAAGTCAATCTCAACCAGCTTTGCACATGGAAAGACAAATAATTTTTCCTAATCATCTTTTCAAAATGGCTTAGGCCCCAATTTTCATGGAAGGTATATGTGGGCATGATTGCCAAGTCCTACGAGATATGCTCAAACAGATCTTGGGTTGGACTTTGACTGAACCATTCTTGCACTTGAATATACTTGAATCATAGCCATTCCATTGTAGCTCTGGACTTATTCTTAGGTTTGTTGTCTTCCTGGAATATAACCCTCCTCCTCAGTAAAGTGTTTTTCAACCCTTAACAGGATGCAGAGGTCTTGCGAGGTACAGGTAGTGTTTTGAGGCCTGTAATTTGAAGCTGCAAATATTATGCCGGCTGCCTTTAATTGGCAAGCGTTTTAAACCACATTGGAAATTATGCGAAGGTTACAAGGTTTAACAATTAGTGAAGGAAAAGAAAATGACTGGTGCGGGGCATCGGAGGTAACATAAAGTTAAAATAAAATCAAATGCTAATCCAAGGACTTATTCCAGAAGCAGTCATTCTGTGGAGAATTATAGCTAACAGCACCAAGAGAGAAGCACGCTCTTCATCCTAGGAGGACTGGCTGGACCAATTACTAAGATTTTAATTAGAGACTGAGCCCTGAAGCTTGTATGCGGCACTTTAGCCCTCAAACCCCCTCACCTCAAACCAATTCTTTCCTCCCTCCAATCTCCTATTCCTTGACTCACCCCAGTGCACTGCTAAGCCAATTGTGGACATCAAGCGTAGCTAACAAAGAACAATGAGAGTTTTTTTTTTCTTCCCCGAGACTAACAAAGGCTGTTGTCTAATCTGTTGCCGGTGGAGGAGCTTACCGAGCTTGACTTGGCCGAAGCAGAAGATGCAGCCGTCTGCACCGTTCACCACAGACTGGATGACCTCAGCTACTGTCCCTGAACACAACTCAGCCTGTGAGAGAGTGAAACATATGGCCATCACTGTCAAAGTCTAGCTGAACAACACATCTGGAACAATAAAACAAAACAGGGCAAATACCGTGTCTTAGACCCAAGAAGCATGTTGATTTTGGAAGTATAAAGCATAAACAAACCCCAATCCACCTGTTTTAAAAATGTTTTTTTCACAACAAAAAAGCTGTTGTGGCCACGCCTACTTTTAAAACACAAATAGAGTACCACACATGGATGATGTCTCACCTTAATCTGTCTTGTCTGATGCGATACTGTAGTACACAAATTCATTTCCAGTTTTAAAAACCAACCTTCAGAAAGGAACATCATGTTTACTGTAATATTATCTTTGCAGAAAACGCCAGTTAGCTCCGCGGAAGCAAACAGGTGATAAGAGTGGAGTTCTCATCACCTGCAAAATCTCTCTTCGAAACACATTTTTTTAAACAGCTGGAACATTTCATATAAGGAAAGTATCAACTCCAGACCATGAGAAGAAGACACAAAGCTGTTCATGACACCGTTCAATGTTTCTCTACATATATTTTTTTATTTTTTAACCAAGCAGATAAAAGCCTGATCAGGACTGAAAAGGAATAGTTGTAAAGATGATGATAGATACCATTTGAGGAATTTCTATTACTCAGGAGTGTGTTTGTGAAGGTTGCACTGTGTATTTTTGTTTCAACGTCGGCCCTCTGGGAGCGGTGGGCCCTTACCATACATCACACAGCAAACAAGACCTGTAACAGCTGAACAGCTTGCTGTAGCTGTTAGCCACCAGCAGAGCCGTCCCAGAGGCACAATCCAGCAACATGGCTTCAGCTCTGCTGCAGAAACATTTAGACTTCAGCTATCAGCACCATACTTAGGAAAATAATTGTTCCATGTAGGTGGTATGATGGAAGATCTGGGGCTCTCTCTGCTAAGGATGTGCTCCTCTACACCAGTAATCACAACCTCCTATACTTGAGTTTAATGTGCCATTTGGAAAACGAATAAAAGAATAAATGGTGATATAAATCTTAATGTTAAATTGCAAATCTGTGCCAAATAGAACGCTTGTCTAATCCTCTTCTGCAATACAGTAAATATAATGCTGACCTTTTTCTGTGTTTCAGCAGGAGCTGTGTGGTTAGATATAGAGTTTGGATATAAACAGAATGGATTCAAATCATTCCTTAGACAGCTTAAAAGCCCCAGCTGTTGGGCTCACACTGGTAAGAATGCCCCCTGACCCAAGACAGGCATTTTTCTCTAAGCCCCTGGTCACACCCTGCAAACATAAAGATTGTCCCTTCGTCCTTGAGAGACTAAATTGCCACCCAACACCTTAAAAAAACACACCCACGTGAACACACATAGAGGCTCTTACTTGTGAGGCATCGTGGGTAAAAACAGCATCGAAGGCAAATATCTTTGGGACGGCCACAGTGGCGGACCTCCTGTGCCCTGAGCTGGAGTGCGGGCTGGATGCAGGGTCATAGAGGGTCAGCTGCTTTTTCCTGCTGTCAACTTTTAAGAAAGACTGAGACTCTGAGGAGTCTGCAGTCTCCAGAGACGGACAGATTCGCATCATCACTTTCACCTAGAAAGATAAGCAAAAACCAGGAGGGGAAAAGGCTGGATTAGAAAGTGGGAAAGTGCAAAATGTATGAAACTGAAAAGAGGAAAAGGAGTCAGCAGAGATTTATCTCTTGTTCAATGTGAAGGTGGAGAAAAAAACTTGGTCTAAGAACCTTTATTCATCTAAAAGGAGAGAAAAACATTCTGAATGCGTTGTGGGATGTGACTATTTTTTGAATTAAGTATTCAACTAATTTTTTTATAAATTTGGTATTCAGAAAAAAAAATGTTTTCTTTTACACAATAAACATTTTCCTTTTTTGTATGTTCCAAACAATATAAACAAGATGTCACCCTTTAAAAAATAGTGTATGACTGTTTAACATAAACAAAAAATAGTCATCTATATTGTTAGTTTATTGACAAATAAAAAAAATTGAAAGAACGAAAATAAAATAAAAAAAACATAGGGTCTCAGTTTTATCAGCCTATGGTGGTACACACAGACACAAATACCAGATTTTTCTCTTCAGCTGTAATCTTAATTTAAAGTTTAAGACAAAAAATTGAATTGAATTTTCACAGCAGTCTTAGTGTATTTTGCATCAGGAGTCCTTCGACGCCATGTAGACTATTTCAGAGCTGAACTATATCTCAGGTTACCATGGAAACTTTCAGTCTTGCATTGACTGGGAAACTCAATGGGTCAACACATTGCTTAATGGTGTTAGTAAAAGGCACCAAGGTGAGTACTGAAAGTCATAGCTGAAAACGGTGGAAATTGATGTGCGTGAAACGCCCTGCTGTGGGATTATCCCAATCCAGGTTGTTTTTCTAGACCGCAGGCAACTCAACAGCATGGGAGCACCAGCATCTGCCCCCCTCCCTCCCCCACCCTCTCCATCACCTCCTCCATTATTCCACCTACTCACTCTCCTCCTTCTGTTGTCCTTGCCCTCAGTTGCACAGAAAAAGCCAGTTCGCCGCTAAAAAGCCTGAAAGCCACCCAGCTGCATATTGCGGCTTCACATTCATCAAGTGGGCTTCACGGTTTTAACAAATTCCACAGGTCAGCGTACGGTTCATCGTGTCAGCATGGAAAACTGAAAACGATGACAGCCCATGCATTAAAGCGTTGACTGAGCGTGGCTTTGACGAGACAGCTCGTGTCACAGGAGCGGAGCCAATCTGCTGGTGGTGCGCAGTGCAACCTCCGCCAGACAAGAGCAGATGGATTTTACAATTTCCTGCTGCAGAGAAACGTCGTGTGTGGTTTGTGTGGCTGTGCTTGAACACGTCTGGATATAAAACACTACAATTTACAAAACCCCTTCTATAGAATCCGGACAGCTCCATATTGCTTTACAATCTGATGGTCAGATATTTCTCACTTGCATTTCTCCAAAGGTAATGTGGAAACATATCTGTGACTGACGGGTGACGGAAACGGCTCTTGGGATGTGCTTAACAGTCCATTCATCTCTTAGAGCATTTAGTGTTACATTATCTGAATAGTCTCTATACACTGCAGTTTATTTAAGATGCAAATCAGTCCTGACTCATTTAAAGTATGTGTGTTTTCTCTTTGGCACTGAAGCGAAACCTGTTAAAATAACTTTTTTCTGGCTGAAGGCTGTTTTGTTCAGCTTAGGGATTCCACAGGACTTCTACATAAATGTTCTTTCAAATGCTGGATGTTGTTACTGGAGTGAGTTTTCAGCACTTTATTGAAGTATTCAAACTCTGCAAACAACATTGAATACTTGCTGAAGTGTTCACTGCTGCAAACATTCGTTATTGTTACACTACAACCACAAACCTCATTGCATTCATTAGACAAGCAACATGAAGTAATATGAAGTGATTTTTCACAAATGAATATAAGTGTCTGATTTTTTTATTATTTTGTTAAAATGTCTAAAATTATGCATCGTCACCAGTTAACGTATATAAATGTTCAACAAGTATCTTTTGGAAAGCACTTTCATCTTAATTTTCTTTTGCCAAGATCAAACTTTCTTTGTTATTCAAATCTTAATGTTTTGTTACAGAAACATTCAAATAAAGACCAAATTACATTTGCTATGACTTTTAAACTGAGTTTCTACATATGACTGCTGAGGTCATAAGAAAAATAAAAGCTAATGCCTCAGCTTTGTTTATGTTGGCAGTAATATTAAAGATATTAAAGGCCACAGTATTTTAACACACTGCTAATTGTTTTGGTTTTCCTGCACCTTGATCCCTTTCTGAAATCCATTTGTGTTGCTTGGCACGACTCCATATATAAATGTCTGCAGGTAAGAAGCAGAGAAGTGGAAGTGACCTATATGGCTGATGGAAACCAGCCATTCAACTCAAGTGTCACAGCGCTGCTGATATAAACCAGATGCAGGCAAAGTGAAGCTGAAGAGGGCAAGGGAAACTGTTCTTTCTGGATGGTAACAAAGAAACGAGACAATGTATTGGTGTATTTGCTCACTAACAAGATAAACTGTAACTCTTATAGGCCTGGATTCTAGAATCTCATAAAAAGTCAACTGTCCTGTTAGCAGAGCAGATGTAAACCTCTGATCTTGTTTGGACTTGAAGAGGATTGTTAACAGTTTTTTTTATGATGTCTGCATGTTGAAAGGAGATTTACAACATGAGGCAAAATTTCAACCGTCTGGATACCTGGCAGCAGAAGCGAGGGTTTCCTATCCAGGTGGGATCTAATCTTGTTCGGGGGACTTCTGCTTTATAAATACAGGACGTCGGCTCAGACAAACAATACCCAATAAACCTCAAAGGAAGAGCGACTTGTTTGCACAGCTTTGTTTAATGACTGTCCTATAGCTGCCAGGCCGACTTTCATCACCGTGCACCACATGTAGAATGGATTCAGGAATCCCGCTGTTGTGGTGACCACAGATATGTGAATTACAGCTTTTACTGGCTTTCGGTGTTGAGAGAGGAATGCTGGTCCCACAAACAGTGAATTCATGGCATTCCAGCAGGCTTATCTGACTGAATCTGCATGAACTGGACCAGACGGCATGCTGCCTGTAGACCAGTCTGTCTCCACTCTGCATTTCACCCCTTCAAACAGGGGTCTCTCTGTGTGTGTGGGTGATGTTGATATGAGGACAAGGATACATCAGTGTGCATTATGGGTAGAAAATGTTGTTTCTGTGCGCATGCTCTCACCTTTCCCATCCCTGGGTTCTCTTTCACTTTGGACACAGCTCGGAGGAGACATGGCGGAGTCGGGGGTGGTGAGACCTGCAGGATGCCACTGAAATTAGTTGGGTAGATGGATGGCTCCTGTGGGTGGAGCAGGGAGGGTTGGTGTTTCTTCCGTTTGGAGGAGAGGTTAAGCTTCTGAGCTGCCCTAAAAGAGGGAAAAATAGGAAATGAAGGTATGGTTGGATCCAGCAAGCCAGAAAGGTTATGCTTAAGGAAATCTGTGTTTCTGTGAGGTGTCATGCCAAGTGCTCACACTATGCCACCTCCATAAAGGTGAACACGTTCCCTTTTAGTTTGCCAACATACACAAAACCGCTAAAATTGCTCTTCTAAGAAACCACTCCCTTCCTTTTGTAATTAAAACACACTTATTTTCCAATCTCCCAGCTTATATTCTTTCACCACATGGAATTAGCAATCAGCTTCAGATGAAAGCCATTGTTTAAACTACACCAATATAACATAAATCATCAGCAGTCAACTTTCTCAGTCCACTGGGGACTAAATGTAGGCTGTCATAGCTGGAAGACAAAGTAAATCTAATCACTTATCTTGATCAGACACAGGCGGGCTGCCATGGACATGCCAGGTGAGCACTACTGAAGGACAACCAGATGGGAAACGCATGTCGCCTTAGTAACTGTAGGATGGCTAAGCACTTGTGACAGAGCACGTTCATTCATCATTCAAGCCACAGCAGAAGAATGAGTTTTCCTTAGGAGCGTTTAATTATGCAGCCAAAGCTGGTCTTCACATGAAGTCATACAATACAGACGTATTAGTTTTACCTGGCAGTAGGTTTGGTGTACTCATCTGAAAACTCTCTATTTTTCAGTGCAAATCCTAAAAGTTTGCCATTTTCAGTATGAGTTTAAAGTTTAGAGATGAAGTCAGACATGGAACAAAAGGAGCCTGTCTATTTTTTATTTTATTTTATTTTTTTTCCAGAGTTAGGTCCATTGTTCATTCAGGCTATAACAATAGAGTTGAACATCAGTAAACAAGAACAGCTCAAGTTATTACAGCCAAGTTGAAGTAATAGGTAGATCCAGTTTAACTGCAGAGCTCTTTCACACACACAGTGTAATGTCTCCTCCCGTCCTAAAAGGTTATTACTGATTGATTGCAATAGGAAATCCTCTCAAATTTACAAAAATAGTCCTTTTGGAGGTAAAGAGTGATGCATATATGTTTTGGTTTACTACATTTAACTGCATTTGTTGATTTTTATTGACACAAAGAGAGAGAACTTTGATTTGTTTTTAAGAAAATAGAGAAGTTAATTTCATTGTAAAATCCTTTAATCGACATCAGAACCAAGTTAAATTGGTAATAGAAGGTCAGAGCTTTACAAAATCGCTGTTCAGAAATTTGCCACATTCCTAATTTTTGAACATCTGATAGGTGAACAAGTTTATGGACACCTGGCGATTCTCCTACGTTGGCTCCAACCGTGAGAGAAAGGTATCAGACTCAGTTCTGCTTTGCAGCTCATGGAAAAGAACCAGCATATTTCCCTGAAGGGATTTAATGCATTGCCCCTATCAGCTAAAGCTCATCTGCCAACAGTTCAATGTTGGCATATAAAGCACGCCTGCCAGGAAGATCCAATGAACCCAAGTGGTCTTAAGCAGTCAGATTTAGAGAATGTCTGGGAGGACAAAGGAGTGATTGTTTAACATGAAGGAACAAGTAGCTCAATTTAGTATATAAGATTGAAAAAGTAGAACAATAAACTAGCTTGAGCTTGTTAACGATTCCCTCACACTGATCTTGCCCCTAAGCTGATTTATCTCAGATGAAACAGCAAATTGTTAGTCTAATAGCATAATTGTCTAAGTCGTTAGTCTGAAAGATAGCATTTCGTAAGATATTATATGGAGGAAAGTGTGATTTAGCCTTTCCCCTCCCTCACTTATTGCTGTATATTGTCCATCAGAAAGAAGAATATTCCAATTTTATCTCACTTACAAGAAAGAAAATTTTCTGTTCTGATGCATTTGGTCACAAGAAACAGACAACCATGAGGAAATGAGCACCAGGCATCACTTTCATCCTAAACTAGACTAATTAACGAGCTAATATAATTGAACTAATGCAGATAATAGCATCTTCTTAAAAACAGATACCACTATAAACTTGAAAATTCATTTTAGATTATTTCGGCATCATGCAATTCTTCCATTTTGTGTTGTATTCAAAACCTTAAGGACATTTTTTTCTTCAACGAATTACAGCAGGCCAGGCCATAAAGACAGCCAGACATTGACCTAGGCCAAGAAACGCCTGACCGGTGCACTCCTAGATTTTAGAGGCGGCACTCTTAAAAAAGGGAAAGCCAGTGATCAAAATGAAATAAAACTACACGTCTCCAAGTCAGCAGGAGTTCCTCAGCGTCCAGTCTCAGCCCATTACTCTCCTCTTCTGGGCTCCTCTGGACAGAACTGGGTGGTCTGCTGCCAAAAACCTCACCGTGTTCCCATTCCTGTCTGCCTGTAGTGACAATCTAACCCCCCCAATCTCAACTACTCCCCTCTTCACTGTAACACCCCCTACAGCGACAGCCGAAGAGCACAATCATGGAACACGCTGCTGGCTGATGGAATAATTATTGCATCCAAGAAGGCTGCAGGAGAAGCGTCTCCCTGGGGAGCTGCCTATGTGCGATAGCATGCGAGACGGATCATGTGACTGAAAAAAAATAAAAAAATGAATAAAGACTAGATGGAAGAGATGGATGTGAGCCAGAAAAAAAAGGGAAGGCGAAAACTACGCCGGAGTCCACGTGGCTGCATGCTGCAGCATGCATGGGTACATGTGGGAGGTTTCTGCGACACATTCATCCAAGAGAAACCCATCCGTCTGCCTCTCTCGCCCCATTCTGTCGTTTCTCTCCCAGCAGCAGAATAAATCAAATGTGAGGCCAAGACACTGCACAGGAAAAAGGCACTGAAATGATTTGTAACCGTCCTGACCACAGAGGGGTGGTTGCATCCTAAAGCCGAGATGGTAACCTTGAAGTTTAATTGATGCTGCACAATGACAGTCGGTGCGCAGGTGTGCTCATGAATGAAAGCAGAGATTCACAGATTCACATCCACATTTTGAGATTAATTAACCGCTTCTTTGCCTCTCTGCCTCTCCCGTCTTCCCATCTTTGCCTCTCTTCGTCTCACCCAACTATGCCAACTATATGAACAGGAAAAAGGTGGCGAGAAGCGGCTCGGATTTCATCAGCCCACAACAGCTTATCCACCTGTTCACTCTCAATCTCCATGCGAGTAAATCTGTTTCCACACACGACTTGCTCCAACTTCTCAAAGCAGAATGTCACCCCGAGTGAACCTATACCCGAGATCTCTCAATTTTCTTTTCAAAGTGAATTTATTTACATTTGCTTAACATGCACCGGTGAGAATGTGCTGCAGCCATGTACTTACAGCTCTTTCCAATCCATCATCTAGTTTATGCTCATAGTCAAAAAACAAACTGATTCGGATCAACTTTGAGGTCCGTGTCTGTGCCGCCACTGTTCTCCATTATTTGCACATTTGTTACGCGGCGAGGAGGAGGATGGGGGGAAGGAGGGGGGGTTGCTCACTAGTCAGGGCACGGGGCTCCTTCCTCCTCCGATCGCAATCATTGAGGTTCTGCTTGATTTCACAGAGGTTTGTAAGACGCCAGAGGGGTGGAGGGAGGACGATCGGTGTGAGGCGTGAGCGTCATAGTAACTACACGGAACAAGCGGCAGGTGGGGCAGAGATGAGGCGGGCAGGAGGGATGACCGCTCCGCAAGAAAAAGTAGGATAGGTGCAACGGTGAGAGAGGTGCGTGAAATCCAGAGAGTTCCCAAAGAGGAAGCAAGAGAGGTGGAGCACCCGTTCAAAAAAAAAAACATCCCCAACTCTCTTCCACATGAAAAAGTTCTGCACCACTTCACGGTCTTAGAAAAGCAGCTTGAAGCAGTTCAGCTCCCCTTCTCCCTTTCTTCATCCAAGTCCTCTCTCGTGCCACAAGCTGCACCGTTTCCTGTCATGGAGTTAATCCCCACACGCTCCGTCTGCTGAGTGCGGCTGAACGTCCCGACGGTCTTCTTCCCCGCAGCCAGAAGGACTGGACGGGATTCTCCACTCGGCTTTGAGAGAAGTAGGAGAATTCCTGCTCTTGTTCCACCTCTTGGTCCTTCTCCTGCTATCGGAGAAATTCTGGCAGCTGTCCTGCCGTGTCCTTCTTTCCCTCCCTCTCTGTGTCTCTCTCTCTATCTCACATACACACATGCAATCCCTCCTCCTTCCTCTCCCTCTCCCCTCAGCCCAGCCCCTTCTCCCTCCGACTGCCAGACGAGGTGTCAGCGCTCGATTGCTGGGTGCTTGCGGCGCAATTTGCCAGCACTCTTTTTTCTCCCTATACCCGCACGCATACACACACATGTATGCACCTCAAAACACGTCACATGAATACTTAATGCATACAGGAGCCCTCTCTTCTTTTAGGGTCTCCCCACTTCAAACAGATTTGGTTAGTACGCCTACAGTGCATGCATGCATGAACCCCAGTGTGCACACGTGCTTCTTCTTTTTTTTTCCAGCACTTTTGTGATTTGCTGTCATTGTTGAAGGATGTAATTAGCCAGAAGAGTGAGGGTCTTATTAATCAAAAGTAAGAGACACGCAGATGAACGAGGATATACTTAAGAGAGATGGATTGCTTGAATGAGTGATGCTGGGACTCGATTGGCAAGATCTGTGAAGGTAAAAAATACCAGAGCAGAGGAAGCAGAAGAAGACAAGAGACAATGAGCAGTTGACACACTAGGAAAGCGGATTTATCCTGGCCAGTAAGAGGGAGTGCAGACAGTCAATGGTCAAGGGTAAAAAGGGGAATGAAAGCATGTGAGTGGGTGAGCGCCGGGGTGAGAGTACCCTGTATTCCCTGGGCTGCCAATTTACCAGTAAGCCCTCTCAGCCCCCCCTCCCCGAATACAGCCAGTGTTGTTTGAAAAGCTGCCGCGTTGGCTGCAGAGAGCCCACTACAACACATCGGCAAACAGAGTGGGTGTGAGACTAGCCAGATGAAAGTACATTCAGCACAAAGCTCTCTCTGACTCTCCTTCTGACACACTGCCCCACATATGAACTCAGCTGGATTAAACTTTAAAGGAATAAAAAGGGGAAAATAAAACCAGAACTCCGGACAAATCTGAGGATCCCTGTCAAATAATGAAGCCGCTTGATATATCACGTAACCTGGACAGTCGTCTCTGCAACAACACGCTTGGCTCTGCTGTTCTGCAGCAAGTCCAAATTACATCAGCTGAAGTGTTATTGTTTGAGAAGTGAAAGGTCGGGTGCATTCTTCAAAGAAAATGCTGGTTTTGATATCGGAGCTGCTCAATTATGGCAATAAATCACAATTAACTCTCATGGCTACTCACTGAGTTTGAAAAAAATAACATTTACTGCACACCATGAACATTTTTATCCATTTTCATTCATATTTTTTCCCATGAATTCCATGTTTTTGCCATTTTTTTCTGCCTACAGAAAATCTAATCACAGGGCTAATATAGTCACTTCAGCTCCTGTTTCTTGTTAACACAAACAGCAATCATATGGCAACTCAATGCATCTTGGGTTAAGATAAATTACTTAAATTCAAACTGAGGAAGAGAATGAAAATTAAAGGGTGACTGAGGAAGACGAGCAGTAGCTCAACAAACCACTGTGACCTACAAACCATATTTGTTAGGTCACCTCCAAACACAATGCATTGTCACACTGCGTCCCAGCATGCCATCTGTGCCTGTAGTTCTGAACCACATTGATTTACATGTGTTCCCGGTTTGAGTACAGTGAGCATAATGGGATGAAGGGTGTGGCGTTCAGTGTTCAGGTGCATTGAGGTTTCGCCGTGACGTAACCATCTTGTTTTTTTCTTTTCCATAATTGATGCTTTGGTTATTAAATGCCAATGTTTTATGAGTGTTCCCAAATGTTGAGATAATTATTGTGACCTACTTTGAAAAATTTCACCTTCAACTTCAGCAGTCCCAAAGTGAATAAATAGGTTATTCTGTTGCTCAAGTTGAAGTTTATTTTTAAAAATGGGACAGTCTGAACATTTACATGCATGAGATTATAGCCATGTGGATAATTTCCATCTCTAGTCCTATGTGTTGCTTGTTCATCCCTACAATATTTAAGCAGCAGTTGGGTAAATGCTGAATCAGGTAGCATACAGGAACATGTTGGCAGCTTAGCTCAGCTGTGGAATGTGCAGGAAGGGCTTTCTGAAGTACGTTTTCCCTGAGGCCGTGTATCATCCTACGCCATTGAAATGCAAGGCAGGTCTACATTAATGTGATACAGCATTGTTCGTTTCACAAGGTAATCCTCAGTCAGAAGTCAGGCAAAGCGTGGCCATCAAATTTAATTAACAACATTGTTTTGTCAGTCACTTTGTTTTAATGGTTGTTTGGAGATTTGATTAACTGCTCAGCCTATGCTGGCATTGGTCACTCTGACAGAGTTGCCTCATTAGTCCCATTCCCACCGTCGTCCCCCTTAGTGTCCTCTCACATGTTATACATCACAAGGGCATTAAAAGAAGGAGCAGTCACAGTCAGAACTGTCCTGATCGCCTTTCAGCTCAATCACTGTCTCCTTTATGAACAGACCTCAGGGACAGATAATGACTGCAATATATATAAATGAGCCAGAGCAAGACAGATGTAAAATTAAGCACCTTTTTAAAAGAATAGGTCTACTGGTGGCTTTTTTCTTCTTCTTTCCGAGGGAGAAAAGCCAGATTTTGTCCTCACCTATAGAGCGAGAGGAGGAGGAGGAGGTCAATGACTGCAGAGAAAAAAGCATAGAGGGGCTTGTTTGCCTCCAGCTTTCAAAGCTTCACGTTGGCTTGCTGTCAATAATCACCCCAGCCTTTTTCTTCAAGCTTTGTCAAACTGGCTGGAGAAATCTCCCTACCCCACAGAATAATTTGCTGGCACACCCATCATCTTCATTGTGCCAATTTATCTCCGTTCCCCTGACCATCTATACATCTTCTTGCGTAGGTTCGTTCTGCTGCTAATTAACATGTTGCAGGCATTTCCTATTCTTGACATTTTGTTTCTGCGATTCCCAGCTTTTATTCTCCCTCCATGCACAAGATAAGGCTGCTGTGGCTATTCATGCGAGGATCAGATCACTGGATATGATATCATACTGCTTCATCCTCGACTGCCCCTCCCGCTCCCACAGCCTGCAAGTCTCCCACTGTTGCTGATTAGCAGCCCGGCATTGCTGTTCATGAATGGAGATACATGAATGATAATGACCACGGCACAAAGAGCCAGGCACATTCACTCTCAGAAACACTGAACATTTATCCTGGACTCAGTAGTGCTGGCATTTGTGAGATGTCTTTTGTTCAAAAAGCGGCGGATCTTGACGCCAAACCCAAAATGCCATATCAGCAGTTGGTCTCGACCGAGTGAGCTGGACTTGTGTTGCTTTATCAGGTGGGGCGCTATGTTGTTGCATGGAAAGATAATCATTATCAAACCCCCCTAGAGCTAAAATTGACTGTCTTGTTGATGGGCTGCCCTCGACGCGATCAAACAGCTCTCTTCCCCTGAGGTGTGGGCGAACGGCATAAATCACCAAACTGTGAGAGAAACACAGACTTCAGATAAAGCGAGCACACCACGCTAATGTTCAGATAGGCACCGCTGCACCGGTTTATGCTTTACCAAATTTGGGGAGGATTAAGGCAAATCTGGATCTCTGCATCGCCCTCGTTGGCTGTGATCCCCATCGCTCCACCACCCCCACCCACTACAGCCTGATCCAGCTATCACAGAGCCTTAGGGGTAATTAAGCGGCCATGACATCAGCCTGTGAGCACACAAATTCAGACAAGAGGAGATGATGTCATACACTTAGCAGCTACTCCTGGCAGAATAAATCGCCCATCTAGAGAGGATTTACTTGCAAGTCTGGGATGCCAATTGCTCTACTTGAGATAAACAGTTTTTCATCTAGTTGCTTTTTACTTTGAGAGAAAACTCTGTTAGTTTGATGGCAATTTGTACATAAATATGGTGCTGGAAAGGAGATTTCTTACGTTCAAGATTTGCATCAGTGTAATAAGTAAATTTGTTCCATTCTTGTCTGATTATAGACCATAAACTAGTTGTGAAATAAAGAAATAGTCAGACTTTCATGGAGAATTTCTCAAATTTATACACAAGAAGATTGGCCAAAATGTAAGTCAAAAATCAGAGGATTATGAGGAAATAAGTTTTAATGAAGAACTCAAAACTTTAAAAAAAAAAAAAAACGGTATATATTATAGTGTCAGTTATAAACTCATCGCTGGATAGTGTTCCTGCACTTTTCATCTTATAACAAACTTAATTTTTCATGGTTCAGGGATTTTTCTTAAATATCCAAATTAATTTTATATCAGAAGTTGATTGTTTGGTCAGATTCGATTTCCATTCATCCTACACAAGCATCAGATTTGGTTATCTTATGGGTAAAGAAGGCAAACATTAAACTTCAGGAGTCCCACTGACTTCCACCTTGTTGAAACAGCATGATTTATGCTTAAAACAAGGTCCTTTCCTAGAAATCAAGAAATATGATGCCAGAAGCTTGTTGATTGGCACATGTATGCAATGTTTCACCAAATATCCATAAATGTTTGAGTCTGAATTTGAACCCTGCTCGTCAAATGATTATTTTTAAGATTCATTTATGTTTTCTTTGTTGCATCATATCATCCCGAAACAGGATTAGTGCGAGTGCATCATTAGAAATTAAAAGACATTAAAATAACAGTCATGAAGGAGTCTGACTGGAACTCCATTTGAATTATAGTGGCACCAAAAGCTTGGACAAGTCTCATAATTTTCTCTAACTTCTTTTGGTACCTGTCTCAGAGCGCAGCTTAGGTCTTTATTCATTAAAGAACTAATTAAATATGAGCATCTATGTTACACATGAGCTATAAAAGGGGCGATACCAAAGGGACAGGCTGTCTACTGCATGACAAAGCTAATCTTGTCCTCTTGTGTGGCTCAGACATTTAGTCAGGTAATGAGCCCATCTCTTTTCTAAAATCTCCCTGCAATCAAGGGGCTCTTGGTGTAAACATTCATTTAGTTTGTTTCTCACGTCCTCTTCCCTATCCTAAGATGCTCGAAACTACTGCCTGGCGCTTCTGCCCTGTGAAAACCCAGATTAATCTTGGAATGTGGCTAAAAAAAGATAATTGAAGAAAAAAAGAGTGATCCCTTCTTAAAAACAGAAAAAAACCCAACAAAGGCTACTACCGGGAGATGCTGGAACAGATTCTCCCTCCATTCACTGGAGTTTTCTTATCATTCAGATACAGATTAGCTTTGGCCAAATCGGAGATCTTTCCAGACATTTTGAAAAAAATAATTCATTTTCTTTTCTTTTTTTTCTTTTTTTTTGGCAAGCTTCTCTGGCTATCTGTTGAGTCTTATCAGTCCAAAAGATCTGCAGCTTTCAAATGACTGCAAGCTCACTTTCTGCTGTTTGCCAGTCTGAAGGCTCTTCTCTTCTGTGTCAGGAGCCCTTTACAGGAAATACACAGACAGCTACAGGCTAAGATTAATGGTCTTTCTATAAATCCTTAGAAATAGATAAACGCATCCCAACAAAACTAGACACCGATAAATGGGATGTCCATTTTGCTGAGCAATATCTGGCGTGGTGTGCTCCAAGCACGTTGGACCAAGCCTTCTGGAAAGGCTCTTTGTTTCAACAAGGTGTTCAGCAAGCCTTTTGTCCCTGCACAGTGTCTGACCTTGCGCACGGAGAATCAAATGGTACATTATTTGTGTGCCGACTGCTGACAGCCCAAGGCTGCTCACACATCTTTGCTGCACCAGTCTCTAGCCAATTAGGTAAGGCCAAATGCATTCATGTAACATCTGTGAACACAATGTGTTGTCGCGTAAGAAAAGATTCCCAACAAAGCCTGGCATCGCATTCTGCAACTGACTTGTCCTATCTGAATCACTTTGCGTCGTCAAGGAGCGCTGCTATCAGAATAAAACAGCAAAACCCTGCAAATAAAATTCCTATTTTTGCCAGCGGGTTGTAAACCTGTTCTGTCACAGTCTGATTTTCAAAGGGGACTGTGGACTGAGGTGGAAAACGGGACATTAGGGCATCCTCTGGAGAATAGCTTGAATAGCAGGGGATCATTAGAAACAAATGGGAAGAAAGGGGCTGTCACTGATAAACGTTGAAGTAGGCAGTGCAAAGGTACGGCTGGGATTAAAAAATGAATTAGGGGGAACGGACATTAAGAGAAAGATGCAGAGGAAACAGAATAAGACAGCATGAAAGGAAGCAGCAGGGTGTAAAGCCAAGTCCTCTCTTCGATCAGTGAGCCTGGCTCCGTGCCAATGAAGCACTGTCCACAAGGAGGTAAATCATTTTCTGCCTGAGAAAAAAACTGGGGAGAGGAAAAATAAATGATTGCTGGGACTATGCCACAGCCAGCTTGGAATTGCTTTATTCCCAGAGATGGGAATCCCCAGTCGGCCAAGAATAAATGGAACAGTTGGTGACAAAAAGTGAAAAAACTCATCAATATTCAAGAAAGTCTGGTTTGGCGCTACAGTATATCAGTGTAAACAGAAATGCAAGCATTGGCAAGTAGCAACAGCTTAGTGTATTTTGTACATATTTGGATGTAAAGTAGCCTGGCAACATGCTACGTACAATAACAGTATTCACACCACTTTACTTCTACCATGTTAAATTCCCAGGCTTGGATATATTTCTGAGCCATTTTATGTCATAGACCAAAACAAAGTAGCACATATGTGAGTACATTTGCATAGAATTCTGTGTACTCTGATTCCTATAAATACAGTGCAATGTAGCAGTCACCAACAGACCTAGACTTAATCAGTAGTTCAGTTGTGTGTTATTTATTCTTGGGATAAATTTGAGTGTTCTGTGAAGGTTTCAGCAAAGTGCTGTGTGTAAGGAATAAACACCGTACAGCACCCTGCACACCATCTCCAGGTGAAACATGGAGGTGGCAGCACCTCCATTATTACCATAATTGCCTCATGGTAATTATGAGGCGGGAAAACCATGTACACAAATTTGTACTGTGTTGGTCTGTCGTGTGAAATCTCTGCAAAATACATTGAGCATTGTGGAGAAATAAGAGCTCTGAATGTAGCTCTTGAACTGCAAACATATGTTTGCTTTTAAAATCAGAGCTATGTGTCTGTATTAGACAGGCTGACTCATTTGTGATAGATAAGAAAATATTATGGTCCATAATCGTCTAGAAACGAGGTATTTTTTTTAAAACTTCTTTCCTGAAACTGACTGCATCTCCACACACCCTGCATCCATTGACTGAGTCACACACCCACTTATCTGTCACATTCCCACACTGAAAAGCCATTAAGACGTCTCGCCAAAAGGAGGCTTAAGGATGGCTTAAGACAAGCACAGGAAGGAAATATGTAGGTATAATTCCATTCACCGTTCACTTTATTGTTCTTTCCAGCATTCAGGATCTCATCTTCCTAATGTGGCTTTAACTGGCCACGAAGGACTGAACAAAGCACTGGGCTTTGACTTGGCAGGACCTTTTGTATGTCAATGAGATAAGCTCACAAATTTAGCATCTGTAGAGGAAAAGAACCATTTGCAAAAGGAGACAGAAGTGTGAATGAAGATTTGCAACGACAGACTATCTGCAGCACTAAAATACTCAGCTGTTGCCTAAATTTTTTTTTCCCGGTAGTTGAAAGTGAAAATGTTGGAGGTAAATATGCTTTTCAGCTGATAGGTGACACATGATGATGAAGATATCCTCCTGCCATCTTCACAGACGGCAGTCTCCCCACCTCTGGCATGCTGATGAAGATTAACAGCTGCTTTCATCTCTCCGTCTTATTTTTTTTGCATTTTCTCCGTGCTCCTGAGACATTGCTCCTGGTATTCTGCTGTACACTCCTCTCCACGGCTGCAGGGAGGTTGGAACAGCTTCACATCCTTCACACACATGTTGAACTCTAGTTTACCCATCATCCCACCCACATCTTCCCTCAGAAACCTCCCTAGAACCTCAGGCGGTTTGACTCAGGGCACACAAAAAAAAGTCTTGGCACTCACCTCAAGTCATCACAGGCTGAATGATGTTTCCTGTCTTGAATCAACATCAACTGGAAGCAGGATATTGCAGACAAAAGACTAGAGAGGGTGATTCACATGAGACAATTCTTCAATCAAATATATTGTCCTTTAATTTAATTCATAACACAACTTAAGACCTTGATGAGCACAGGATTGACAGGCGGAGGGGTAAAAGTCAGCTTACTTCTGCTCCACTTCCCCGCTTCATTAATCACTCTCTGCCAGCCGAAGACACCTAGCGATTATTTATTTGCACTTCTCCGCACAGAGGCTATCACAACAAACAGGCCCACAGGCAGCTAAGAACATTTGGGGGTGATTAATCAGCGCACTGACGGGACAGACAGAACGCGTTGGGGGAGGGGATTTTCAACACGTGCTCTTAATCTTTTATCTATATTCCAGCCAACAGGCAACCCAATGAAAACTAGACAAAGGTTCGACCGAAACCAACTGTACAGTCGTGCTGATAGCCATGACAGTAGGTGCAGGTGTGCTGCATGAATAAAAAAGATGGGTCTAGATAAACGATGGGGCGTCAGGGTTCGATATACGCAAGGTGGAATCAATGGAAATGGAGCGTTACCAGATTCTCATGGCGCGATGTAAAAAATTTCAAGCATATATTTGTACAAATTTTGAAGATTGTGATGGGAAGCTCTTAAAATTAGAATATAATGTAATCCCAGCCTACTCACCACAAGAAGAGAAGGCCACATGAGGTCATTGCTACTACACAAGGATGCGTAAAATATTGAGTATGTTAATAGAAAAATAAGTGGAAGGAAAAAGTGTACCGGAAAAATCTACACAAAACACAAATAACTGCAGCTTTGAAAGGATCTGTAAATAAACTCTACGTACTTCAAGACCTACTCTGGAACTCTGGAATTAAGACAGAATCTTACCAGAGCTAAATAGAAAAAAAAACTATTGCCACTATTGCACAATGATCCAAATTCAACAAGTATTATGTAATGTACAGGTAAAATTTGACTTTCTCTTTGAATTAAAGTCTGGAGGAAAATTTCTGGGGCACAACTTCTACGCTGTTTGAGGTCCAGTGTGAAGTTTCTCCAGTCACTGATGATTTAATCCATGTCATCTGTGGGTCCACTGTGGTTTAGATAGTCCAAAGTCGATGCAGCCCAACAGGACTTGTTACATGCCTACGCTACAAGATGTACCAATATCTGCTTCAATCATCATGGTATCACTGTGATTGAATGGGCAGTAAACTGACCTGACCTAAACCTCATCGAGAAAACCTGGAGTATTTTCAACAGGATACTGAGAGGCACCGTAGCCTACAATACAGAAGTTAAAGGCCACTAATGAAGAAACCTGGACTTCCTTTACACCTGAAGCAGTAACTGTTCAAAACCTCCGTCTATCTTGGTACGGGTTAGTGGCCCAGGCCTAATGTAATCCTGATCTTGAAGAAATGTGTTTGCAGATGTCTCATTCAAATCAAGCAGTTCATCCTCCATCACATATCCGTAAAGCCAACAGACACACACAGGGAGCCACAACTGGTGTGTGTGTGTGGAAAGAGATTTTTAAAAAACCCTGCAGCTGGTTCTCACATACAAGGTCATGAACTGATTACAGGGAATAATCCTTTCTGTCCAAGACAATGCATGTGGTGACACAAACAGCAGGGATAAACTCCCTTCGTGGCTTTTAATTTTATGGCGAGACGTTGAAACATTGAGAGACACAAAAACACATTTTTGCATTTCCCTTCAAAGATGTTCGAACTGGTGGATATACGGAATAAAATTTGCATTATTCGCTATGTTTCCTCTGTGTCTGTACCTCAATTTGTATTAATTACATTACTTTAGAGAGAGGTAAAAGGTTAATCTGTACATTTTCAGGTAATAATATATGTCAGCACACCAATGTGTGTTGCAGCAGCCTCTTTAGTCCCATCATTTCTTAGTTAGACTCCCCCACATTTTCCCGTTTCAACCCTTCTGCAGCAACACCAGCAATAGATGGAGATTAAAAAAAGAAGCAATCACAATTAAATGATCTGGCTTTGGAGGATGATAAGACAAAAGCTAAATCGCCTGTCCTAACAATCGCCAACCCTCGGTGGTAATCAAAGCGCCTGACTATCAAAAGACCAGTACAACCAGTTAACATTCAGCAGAATAAGGTCCTGGAAACGTGCGTCTCTCAAAAAATAAAGCACATGTGTTTGGGGAAATCAACTTGCAACTGGTGATTAGCCAGATATTAGTAGTTCCTATTGAAAGGAAGGGCATGGCACAGCTGAGCACTGAGCAGCAGCGATGCCTGAGACACCTTTGTTTATCCAGATTGGAGCACATAAAGGCAGCTCACAGGAGATCATGAGCCTCTTTTCCACAACTGCCCACAATGAGGTCATAAACTTCCACAGCACACTTTATCTGCCAGTCTTTCTTTTTTCACTCTTACACTGTCTGAGCCACAACATGAAAGCAACTACTCCTAATGACGGAGATAATAGACTCCATTTGCATGACACCTTTCACTGAGGGGCACTAAAGAGGTTTCGATGGCATCCTTGAGCCCCCACAGTCATGACACAAAATATCCATTCCACGGGCTGGGAGTAAGAGAAATACTCATGATAACTAAACGCTAATGTACTGATCATGGAGCCCCGTGGGTAGCCATCAGGCCTGTTATCCAGTTAGACAGGGAATGTTCGACGTGGGCAGGCAAACCGAGCCGGAAAGGGATTGATGTTGAGGGCACGGCCTCTCCTGCCCACATGCAGCTAATCGCACACAATTTAGCCTTTTTTACTGATGTCACCACAGTCCTGACTGACAAAGGCAGCTCTGTCAAGTGACATACCTACAATAGATTGAGTTATGTTGGTGCCTGGACTCAGAAAAAAACTCAATTGAAGATCAGTTTACCATCAGTTGATGTACTGTACCTAAATCCTGCCACATTAGTGACAACCATGTTTTTTGTCTGGAGACTGGTATTTGTGAAGGTGTTTTAGCTACTTTTATTGTTAGTGATGCACTTAGAAAATGAACAAAGAGGAAACACAGAATGTAAAAATTCAGGTTGCGTGTGAGAGCAGGTCTTTCAGCAGACAACAGGAAGGCTGAATGGATTGCAGCAAAGTTGTTTTGTTTTATCCTTTGTAGGTTTCAGTCTTATAGAAACTTGTGTTTGTGGAAATATTGTCATATTTTAGAATATCTTAAGAGTTCAAATATGGACGCACAAAGACAACTGGCTTATTCCTGCTAGCTACTCTAACCTTGCTACTTGCTATTAAGATGCTGAGCTCAAAATTATCACCATCTTTTAGCCAATCACGACACGAAGGTAAAAGTCAATTGTTTGATCCTTCATCCATCCATCCATCCATCCATCCATTGTCTTCCGCTTATCCGGAGTCGGGTCGCGGGGGCAGCAGCTTCAGAAGGGAGGCCCAGACTTCCCTCTCCCCAGCCACTTCTTCCAG